>JAOUQZ010044978.1:0-10882 GCA_028564935.1 Neosilurus hyrtlii | reverse complement strand
CATTCAAACGATGATGACTGTATATAAACTGTGGTAAAAGAATGTTCTTAATAAATCCCCTGATGAGTGGGCAACCATGAAAACAGGCTTGTCAGGATGAAATACTGTACTATTATTTTTTCCACATACAATATATATATATATATATATATATATATATATATATAGAGAGAGAGAGAGAGAGAGAGAGCATGTTTACAGTTTAGAGGATCTTTTTGGCCATCAAGAAAAATGCTGTGTGGTCCAAACCCAGCAGCTCTCATCACCCCAAGAACACCATGCCCACAGTAATGTATGGTGGCAGAATAAACATGCTGTGTCAATGTTTTTTTCATTTGCAGGGACTGGGGAACTGTCAGGGTTCTGATGGAGCTAAATACAGGCAAATTCATGAAAAAGATAAATTCTTCAAGGAGATGGAGTAGTTTTGCTTTAAAGAATTGGTAAAAATACCAATACAACAAATACCAAGCTCATACAGACATATCCTACGAGACTTGCAGCTGTAGTTACTGCAAAAAGTACTGACCTTTGACTATATTTTTGGTTGCTACACAAAAACAAAGATTTTGTGTTACAAAGCAAAATACAAATTCAGGATAGTTAGTACTGTAGCCACCCAGTAAAAATGTTTTTATTTCAAACCCACTGCTTGGTTGAGGTCTTTATGTACAGAGCTTATATGTTCTTCCTGTGCCAGTGTGGGTTTTCTTTGGGTGATCCTGTTTCGGATCAGAGTTATAGATTAGATCATCTGGCTAATTTGCCTATATATGTGGCAGTGAATTGGAGTCTGTCCCTCTGTGTTAGCCCTGCCACAGATTTGTGACCTACCCAAGGTCTACCCTGCCTCTCTTGAAGTCTGGAGTCAGCTGGGATTGGTCCAAACTCACACTTCTGGATAAAGAATGCATATGGTGGATACAATTTTTTTTATAACCTAATATATCCTAAGATCATTTAACTGGCTTCTCAATCTTGTAACAGTTAGGAGTTACACATTACATTACAGGTGGCAGCAGATATTCATTTCTATGCAAGGTATTATTCCAGCTAGATATTGGAGATTTTTATATATATATATATATATATATATATATATATTCTAATTTGCATTCTTAAGGACAAAAGGTTGCATCGAGTCAACCTAATGACTATTTTTATGTCAACTGAACCAGATTCACAACATGCCTATAAGGTTTCTATTATCCATGTCTGGTACCAAAACATGTAACACTGATCTAAAACCAATTTGCAAAGGACTCACTGTGTCACAAACTTGGATGCTAGATGGTCTGCCTCAGTGCATGACTCTAGAATCTTTTAAGACCGTCTGACAAGGAAAATCTGACAATTTTAATTGCCAATCTATTTTCTGATTGACTCAAGTCTCTAAAGGTTTATTGTCAGCAGTTTTTGAATACCCCTGACAAGACACTCAGGGAAGGCCTTAAAATCTTTTAATGCTGCTTACAGCAGGTGGTTGGTAAAGATAGAAATTACTTCCATGATTGTCAAGATTTAATTGCCTTTTTGGCTTGAGTGTGTAGACAGTACAGGCTCCACAAAACAACTGCTCTGACAATGCAGCTGACAAAAGCTAAGATAAGAAATCAAAAGAGATAAAAATGAGTTTGCTGGCCACAGAGATACTATATATATATATATATATATATATATATATATATATATAAGAGTAGCAGGAGCTTTAGTTACAAGACAGCAGTACATGTTTGATAAGACAGAAAAGTAAAGGTACATTGGGAAGAGAAATGAATGAATGAATGAATGAATGAATGAATGAATGAATGAATGAATGAATGTATCCCATGCTTGTGTGGGATTTCTCTAATTGCTCCTGTTTCTTACCACAGTCACAGAACATGCATATTAGATTAATTGGATATTCTTGATGGCCCTCAGTGTTAACATGAGTGTGAATGTTTGTGTGTTGATGTCGGCCTTGCAAATGTCTGCTGAGATATTCAGGGTATACCCCTCCTTCCCCTGGAGTTAACTGGGCTTTGCTTCAGCCTTCCCGCAACCTTAATAACGAAAAAAGTGATTCTGGCAATGAAAAAACAAAAATAATAAACTGGTCCACCTTGTTGGTGCAGGTGAGGATGTACTCACTACGATAGTAAAGTTTGGTAAAAACCTTGACCTGAACAATGAGAATGGCATTCTTCTTACTAAATGCTTCAGTTAACTGTTGATATTCACTGGGAATACTGGGTTCACTGGCAGGTTCAGCGCTCTGTACTGTAGGTGCTTAAAGCTCTGGTTTACTGAGCAGGAGTTCCAGTACCACCAAGCTGCCATTGTTAACTCTTAAGTGCTCAGTTGTATAGAAATGTAAGTTGCTACATTATATGAAAATGTAACTGTAGTGGTGAGAGTGACAGTGGGAAAATGGAGGCAGTGTTGGTGACAATAGGTAGACCACAGTATGCTTGCTTGCCAGGTTGTGTTGTGCCACCCATGGCCAGAATGAGTGGTTGGTGGGCAAGGTCATCAAGAAGCATGAGATTCTCATAGTGTAGAGCGCTGACCTACATGGTGATCTGCTCTTTATCTGCTTTTTTTTTTACAAGTGTTAGTGTTAACTGAGGTAGAGAAAAAGTCTTGATCCATTTGATCCTGCAACAGACACCCTCACACACGCACACACAAACACATACACATACACACAAGAAGAACAATGGAAATGGTCTTTTATTGGGAGAAACTGATTCTTGCAAATTCCTGCATGTTGCAGTTATATATATATCGGTGTTTGTCTAAAGTGTGGTGTGCGTTTGTATTCAGGTCCAACCCAAAAGGTTAATGATTTGTAGAACCACCATTAGTTGCAATTACAGCTGCAAATCTCTTGGGGTATGTCTCTACCAATTTTGCACATCTAGTGACTGAAATTTTTGCCCATTTTTCTTAGGATTTACAGCTGGACTTTGACCATTCCAACATATGAATATGCTTTATCTAAACATCCATCTTGCAAAAAACTCTAAACAGCTTCCTTCCATCCAACGAAGAAAATGATTCCCACAGCATGATGCTGCTCCAACCTTGGACTTCTTATGGCTTTTTATGGCTTCTTAATGGCTTATAGTTTTTCTGTAACCAGATTCTTCTCTCTGAGCTGTGGATCACTGCTGCTCCTTCAGTTATTATTGGCCTCTTGTCTGCTTCTCTGATCAATGCTCTCCTTGGCCAGGCTCTCAGTTTAAGTGGACGGCCATGTCTTGGTAGCTTTGCAGTTATGCCATAATCTTTCAATTTCCCGATGATGGATTGAACATTACTCTGAGAGTTGTTCAAAGGTTGGGATTTTTTTTTTTAAATAACCTAACCGTGCTTTAAACTTCTCAAAAACTTTGTTCACTAATGTTCTCTAAGAAACCTCCTTCACAGAACAGTATACTGAGATTAGATTACACTATTTACAAATTAGTTGACTTCTGAAGGCAATTGGTTGCACCAGATTTTATTTAGAGGTGTCAGAGGAAAGGGAGCTGAATACAAGTACACACGTTTCTTCAAAAAATTGAAAACCATGTATCATTTTCCTTCCACCTGCACTTTTATGCACCACTTTGTGTAGGTCCATCACATAAAATTCCAATAAAGTACATTTACATTTGTGATTAACATGACAGAATGTGAAAAAGTTAAAGGGTTATAAATACATTTTTAACCCACTGTATCATTGTGATTCAAAATATATTGCTTGATTAATTCCAAATAAAATTCCTCAAATTTTTGAAAGGAAGTGTATGTATTTATACATGGGTCAAAGGGTTGAAATTCTTCAACTTACTTTGTCAGCTAGCATGCCAAAGGTCTGCTAGGCTGTAGTGGCTACAACAAGAGGAAATGGATGAAAGCAAAGTTTGAAGGACAAAATTATCATTTTAAATAAAATTCATTATTGTTAACCTTGCCAATGTCTTCACTATGATATACATTTTGCAACACAGTAATACATTTATTAAAGCCCATTTAGTACAAAATAAAAAACCTTGTGGTTTACACTACTGTGTTGTGATAATAATAAGTAACTATGCTAAAGAGTGAGACTCAACTGAGGTTTTGTATTGTGCAAAAAGATTCTTACCATATTAACTTTGGCCCTTTGGAGTTTAAACTATTGACAGCATCAGTAATCCTCCTTACCTTGAGGAACTGCTGAAGCAGCTATTACCTCCCCATCCTCCAAGGTGATTGCTTCCTAAATAAGATGACTGCAGATTACCCAGAGAAATTAATTGATTTCTAAAAAGACCTCCATTGCCATTGCTTGGTTTAAGGGTAGCCATCCACTTCAATTACTTCCTTTCCCTTTTGTTGTGGGATGGACTAAATGGCTGTATTGAATTTGCTAGCTGTAGAACAGATAAAGTATTCCTTTCAGTGTTAGGTCACCACGGAAAGAGTGGGATTCACATTTAATGATAACAAAGGTGGCTCAGGAACCTCTGGCTCAAAATGTTGCTTTAACCAAATGCAACCCCTTGACATCAATAGTCCATGCTCTTTAATGGGACCAGCAGCAGCCCAATGGGTGGCACAAAAGCACACAGTATAGTGTAGTGTAGCTACATCACAGCTCTAGGGCATTTGATTTGATCCTGGCCATGGCTTACGTGTACAAAGTTTCATACTTTGTCCTTGTGCCTGTGGCCCTGTTTACAACTGGTAATAACATCCATCTCATGTAATTTGGGGATCCAAGACAAACAGCTGGTCATACATTGCTTTATAATACATCACTTGTAACCACTCAAATTTCATACATTATTTCCTCAGGAGGAAGCATGTCACAAATTTTTGTTATGGAAGCCTATTGCTCTATTTGTTTTCTGGGTGAATTGTCCCATGAGTCCTCGTTTATGTACCTTTAAAGGTTATTTCAAATGCTTATCTTGTGTGGAAATAAATGTTAGACTTAAGAAATTTAGCAGTTTTAACCATAGTACCTCTTAGAATGTAAGTGGGATACAATGGAAAAGCAGTGAAGTATTTACAATCAATAAATAGTACAGAGTCATTATTGGTTTAGTGCAATTTCCTAACGAACTCACAATAATAACATATTCTCTGTTTAGGACAATAAACAAGTTAATTAGGTGTTCTTTTGAGGCTATCCGAGAAATATATTTGTGATTACACTAAAAATATAATGTGGCTGCATGTGTCCCAGATGACCTACAAATGTGGTTTGAGTAACTGGCTCACAATGCATCTCTGAGACCCATTTGACTGTGTTCACACCTGCACTCAATGCTGTACACTTACTGTACTTACTCACAGTGCGAAAAAGGCTTGTAGGAGTTTTCTCAAGGTTTCTTTCCACTTAGGAAAAAAAATTTTAAATAAATAAAAACCCTTATGGTTGGTAAAATGGCTATTTTAAATTATCTTAATGTGTCAATAAGTGTGTGAATGTATGTGTTTATGGTGCCCTGCAATAATCTGTTGTTCCCTGCAATGTGTTCTCTAATCCAGTCTTTTACAGTATTCCTGCAATAAACCCCTGAGCTAATATGAACAGGATAAAGCAGTTACTGAAGATGAGTTGGAGAATGAATTTGGTAATCAAACAAATTCATTAATTTGAAGTATTAACTGGAAGTTTATTCCATATTTGTGGGGCTTTGTATGAGAAAGCTCTGCCCCCTGCAGTAGTCCTCAGTATCCGGGGTATCACTAAGCAGCCTGGGCCTTTTGATCTAATTGGGTGAGCTGGATTATAAACAACAAGAAGTTCGCTAAGATAATGTGGTGCAAGACCATTAATTGCTTTATAGGTTAAAAATAGCAATTTATATTTGATTCAAAATTTAATTGGGAGCCAGTGCAGTGTAGATGAGATGGGGGGTGATATGCTTGTGTCTTCTGGTTCTAGTAAGAACTCTTGCTGCTGCATTCTAGACTAACTGGAGCTTGTTTATGCACCTATTAGAACATACAGTAATGCATTACAATAATCTAATATTGATGTAATAAAAGCATGAACAAGTTTTTCGACATAATGCAATGATATTTTATTTCTCATATTAGCAATATTTCTGAGATGAAAGAAGGCTATCCTAGTAATATTATCTACATGAGCTTCAAATGAAAGACCAGGGTCAATAAATACTCCAAGGTTTTTAACGGCTACACACAATGAAACCGAAACACCATCCAAACTTACTACATAATCAGAAACCTTATAAGTTTAAGTAAGTGAGTTAAGTTTGTTGTGTATATCTATGACTAAAAATAGTCATAGATATACACAACAAACAAAGTTAAACCGCTCATAAGCTTGTCTAAATAACAGTGTCTTCAGCTGCTTTTTAAAAGAATCAACAGAGTCGGCCACACTGAGAGACAGGGGCAGGGCATTCCACAGTCTAGTGGCTACTGCTTGAAAGGACAGGTCTTGATTCAACACTCGAGTTTTAAACCAGGTCTTAGGGTCCTTCAGGAGGTTTTGGCCTGAGGACCGGAGGTTGCGGCCCAAGGTGGGAAGAATCAACATTTCGGAGATGCATTTAGGGACCTGTACGTTAAAAGCTCTAAAAGTCAAGACTCAAATTTTAAAATCAATTCTAAATTTAACAGGTAGCCAATGTAAAGAGGATAAAACCAGTGTGATGTGTGCCCTTCTGTTGGTTCCTGTTAAAAGCCTTGCTGCAGCGTTCTGGAACAACTGGAGATGAGTGACTGCAGATTTATTAAAACAAGTAAAAAGAGAGTTACAACAATCTAAACGAGAAGAAATAAAAGCATGGATAATCACCTCCAGGTCAGATTTAGATAAAATTGCACTTAAATGCAAGCGCGGAAAAAAAAATGAGTTTAATTCGGAGTATTTTTCACTTAGTGTTAGGTAATATTTCTCAAGGTAAGTGGTGGGTGACGTTTTTATGCATTTTAGCATTCAGTTACCTTGTTATGGCTTTGGCAGGTAAAAATAAAGTATGTTTCCTACTGAAATTTACCAAAAAAAATAGATAAAATTACACTGTTTCACTTAAAGGGCCAATATCTCGAAATCACTACCTGCGACTTCCGACTCATTTTGCCAGATCGGGTCACATATTAGAATGGCTGTCCAGAGACATAGATTGGTCGAACAGAACACTGAGGTTTCTGAGACTTGGTTGGGAGAAGGAGCCCAGAGAACCAAGGTGTTGTTAAATCAATGGAACTTTCTGTTCGGGAGCAATGATCAGAGTTTCAGTCTTATTAGAGTTTAACTGAAGGCAGATTTTAGCCTGCCAGGCCTTGATGCACGATAAACAATTTAATAAGTCGGCTACCTTATATAACTCATCATTGAATCATTAAAAAAAAGCAGTACAATTAAATGTCATCTGCATACAAATGGTAAGACATATTTTAAAGCTGCTGATAATTTCACCAACAGAGCTGATGTACAAAAGAAATAAAATTGGACCTAGGACTAAGCCCTGAGAATCACCATGTAACAGGGGAGTGACTTCAGACATTATATTATTTATAAACATAGAAAGGGTTCTGTTGTTCAGATATGACCAAAACCACTTAAGAACAGTACTGGAAATTCCTATTTCATTTTGCAGTTGATGAGGCGGTGACGCACGGGACAGCGGTATAGCATGGGCCAGGTCCCATCCTGATTTGCAGACTGGAACCGGCCGGAGGCACCACTCGTCCCCAGCAGATCCGGACCCGCTCACGGTGGTTTCCCCCCCACTACTTTTTCAGCCTGGTCTGAATCCCAACTCTGGATTCCCACTTCCTTCTCCGGCCGTGGAGCTTTGCTAGCAGCAGGTACTTAGCAGATGACATGGCGCATTCAAATTTTGGAGGAAAAAACTCCGTACACCTAACACAGGTAAAAGAAAAATCCTCCATTTGCTCCATTATGCAAAATAACGTTATTATAGTCAATATATTAATACTGACTGACAGCTGAGACATAGTTGGTTGACAGGCTTGATAAAACAAAATATAATATTAGACAGATCACAAAGATGCGAGACAGTGGAGATGGAGCAGAGACCAGGCAAACACTGGTGACATCTTGGAGGTTAGAGCAAGGTCACAAACTTTTGGAGATTTTTACTTATTTTCATTAATACTTTGACATATTACTTATATATGCTGAAATAAATGCTGATAGACATGCAGTTACTATGAAACACTTATAAGAAACCATATATGGACTTTCACATGAGACAATGACCTTTGATGTTGATTTCGAAAGGTCAAACCCCAGCCTTCTTGTAAATCCTTAAAATGCGAAAGATTTTTTCACTTCTGTACTTCTGTCTTATCAGAGTTTAGTAAGAGCAAATTAGTAAGTATCCAGTGTCTAATGTCCTTTACACAATTTTCAACTTTATTAAGCTGGTGTCTTTCATCTGGCTTTGCTGAAATATATAACTGTGTATCATCAGCATAACAATGAAAGCGAATACCATGTTCTTGAATAATATTACGAAAAGGGAGCATGTATAGAGGAAAAAAGCAGCGGGCCTAAGACAGAACCTTATGGAACTCCAAACTTAACATTAGAACATATAGAGGAATCACCATTTACATCTACAAACTGATAACAGTCAGTTAAATAAGATTTAAACCAGGAGAGAGCCATTCCCTTAACTCCAACAACATTTTCTAATCTGTCAAGAAGAATTGTATGATCAATAGTGTCAAAGGCTGCAATTAGACAACGTAGAGACTGTGCCAACATGCAAAACATGTGGAACAAGAGAGTGATCGGCAACAAGTGACGAGCAAGACCATAAAACTACGACCACACCTTCACAGCAGTCAGAGGCAGACCAGGGCATCCCAGGGACCCGGGCCATCAGCAGCAACCTCGGAGCACGAACCCCAGCCACCTCGCACCAAAGACAACCCAGGGAGTACCCAGAGGGTGGCAGAGTAAAGCCCCAGCCAGAGATCCCCGCGGCTGCGGGGTAGAGGCCCCAGCGAGCCAGGACCGGCAGCAGCCAACCCCGCCAGGTCCCGGCCACCCAGGGCGGCTAAAGTAGAGGGTCCAGGGCCCGGAGGCCTCAGCCCATCCCTGTGTCGCTGGATCTCCAACTTCCTGACAGGCAGACCACAGGCAGTACGGTTGGGCAACCATGTCTTACCCTCACTCACCATCAGCACTGGAGCCCCCGAGGGCTGTGTTCTGAGCCCCCTGCTGTATTCGTTATACACCTATGACTGTGTGGCCACTTCCAGCTCCACCAACATCATCAAGATTGTGGATGACACTGTGGTGGTGGGCCTGATCTCTAGCAATGACGAGATGGTCTACCTAGAGGAGGTTAGAAACCTGGAATTATGGTGCCAGGACAACAACCTCCTCCTGAATGTCAGCAAGACTAAGAAGCTGATAGTGGACTTCAGCACAAAGCAGGAGAGGAATTACCAGCCCCTGACTATCAACAGGACCCCAGTGGAGAGAGTGAACAGTTCCGGTACCTAGGTGTTTACATCATGCAGGACCTGACATGAGAGCATCCTGATGGGAAATATCACAGCCTGGTTTGGGAACAGCACCAAACAGGACAGGCGAGCTCTCCAGAGGGTGGTGCAATCAGCAGAGCGTACCATCTGCATCAAGCTTCCTGACCAGGACACTATATACAGCAAGCAGTGCTGGACCAAAGCCAGGAAGATAGCAAAGGACCTCAGCCATCCCAACAATGGACTTTTCTCTCTGTTGCGGTAAGGGAAACGTTTCCGTTCCCTGAAAGTAAACACCGAGCAAATGAGGAAGAGCTTATTCCCGCAGGCCGTTCATCTACTTTGTAGACTCTACCCCCACACAAGCATTACATTCCACCTCAGCTTATGGTTGCACACAGACACTTGTCACTTTACACTTGTCACTTTACACTTACAGAGACTTGACACTTTACATACAGTGTTACTGTTAAAATTACTACTGTGTTTATGTTTTATATTTGTATTTATATTTTTATTTATATTTCATCTTAACTGCTTTTATAGTTCTTTTTATATATACTTCTGTATTTAATTATAATTTATTTATATTTTTTATTTTATTTTTATTTTATATTGTTATATATACCTCTTATTATTTTATTTTATATTTAATTTTTTATATTTTTAAATTTTTATATTGATATTTATATTAACTTTAACTATAAAGTCCCTTAAAAAGTTATAATTATATTGTTCTTATATGTCTTCTTGATACTTGAAGTTTTTATTCTTCAATTTTTAGGACAGTCATAACAAGCATTTCACTACGTATTGTACTGTGATTTTGTATGTGACAAATAAAAATTGAATTGAATTGAGTGCTGTCTCTGTGCTATGATGGGGCCTAAATCACTGACTGATGCAATTCTTGAATGTTATTCCTACAAAAATATGAACATCATTGCTGCACAGTAATGCTTTTTTCTTCTTTGGAGATAAAAGGGAGTTTTGATATTGGTCTATAGTTGGACAGCTGATATGGGTTGAGGTCAGGTTTTTTAATCAGAGGTTTATTAATGCCTACTTTAAAGAATTTATTTACATAACCAGTGCTAAGGGATGAATAAATTACATTTAATAAAGGGTTGATCACGTCTTGTAGTACCTGTTTAAAGAAACATGTAGGTACTGCATCTAGCACACAGGTTTAGATCAGGAAATTAATGAGATTAGTTGTGTCTCTTGAACAGGGCTAAAATATTCTAGTTGCTGATCTGATAGCCGTACATTTTCATTTACCATTTTAGTTACTGATATACTTGACTTAAAGTTTAGGGAATCAATTTTTTGCCTGATATTTTCTATTTTAACATTAAAAAAGTTCATGAACTCATCACTACTATAGGTTGACGGTCTGCATGTTTTATTTATGGTCTTATTC
>JAOUQZ010044977.1:0-10884 GCA_028564935.1 Neosilurus hyrtlii | reverse complement strand
CTGCTTCCAATTGCCTCTAACTGTGAGTGTGAGTGTGAATGGCTGTGTGTGTGTGTGTGTGTGTGTGTGTGTGTGTGTGTAAGAAAGAAACTGGGTCACAGCTTCAGGGTCATGTGAGAAATACAAAGTATGAGTAAGAGGGAATGGATATATAATAAAAAATTAGCTAATAATAATATTAAAGCAATCATAAATGTCTTTATTATTATTTCTTATTTCTCGTCAGTATTTTTAATGCATTCTTAATATTTTGTAATGAATTTTTTGTCTAATAATTTTTTTAAGTAAACTATAATTACATTTTAATGTCTGTTTATATTATCTATTTTAACATGGATTTATATTTTGGAGAAAACAAGTTTTTGTTTTTTTATTTTTATTTTTTTTCTCAAATTAGTATTTCCTTTTCTTTTTTTTTAGTTGAAATGATAAAGATTTCCTCTATTTATTATGAAATAATCATAGTAAACCCAGACTTGGATGAGTTAATGGAATTAGAGGCTTTTATTCTTGAGAAAAGACAAGCTGACAAGAAATCAACATTTTATCCAGACCATAAACCTCCCATGGTCTGATACTCAAGCCAGAAACAAATCCGTCGCTCTTGCTTTAGAAACAATTAAGATGTTCGTGTGGTGTCAGGCCTCCAGTTGATTTTAATAAATGGTGCCCCCTGCTGGCATAGTCGGATGTTTTTCGGTGTTGGAGGTGAAATATGGACATGGAGCCTTGTAGTGAGGTTGGTATGGTGCTGGTGTGTGTGTGTGTGTGTGTGTGGTTGAGCGAGAGAGAGAACTGCAGGCATCTTGCTGTGAGATGATGAGGCTCTCATCAAGAGCATGACACTATCAACAGTGTGACTACACAGCAACAGGACTATAGGGGCGGGACCTTTTGTCCATTCCCAATAGTGGAATTATGAACAGTTTAATGTACCAACACTCCAGCATGGTTGAATGCTCAAATCTTATTGGTTAGAAGGTTTGCTTTATTTCTTTTATGACCAGAATGCCACCCGACTCTACAAAATGCTGTGGCCTAACACACACTGAGAGAAAGCACTTTCTGTTCCCTTGTACGACTCACAGGCGCCCATGATTAGCTGGTGTTTGCTGTTAGGACAGGGAAGTGAGTGAATGTCAACCCCCCCCCCATGGGAGCTTGGCCAATTAGCTTCCGTTCCTCATTCCATGTGGATAGGTGTCATCAACCTCGATTTGAACCTGCGATCTCCAGGTTGATATTCATGCACCTTGTCGATGGGCCACTTGGCGGTCCCTATTGTGTTATTGTTTTTATAGTAACAACTCATTCACAATGACTTATGGACACTTTTTGTGTGTCTGTGTGAGTGTGTGTGTGTGTGTGAGCGAGAGAGAGGAATGGTGTTTGTCCTCCCTATGACATCAGCGCTAACAGGAACTACCTTTATCTCACCGATGTTCTGCGATATTAACTCTTCATTATAAACTACTGAAACTCGTGACATGTTGTTTATGTAACTAATTAAAGACTAGAATGGTTTGTAAAATAATTTTTTTCTAAGCACAAAAACACACACCAGTCCATGCTGCTGTTGGAACACAATCCACTTTTGGATGGTAACCAGTGCACTTTATTTTTTAATCATGTTGATGCACAGGATTACACTGCAGTGTTTTTCCTTTGCATAGCAATAGCTAATGATGTTAAAGGTGTAACTATTTGGAAATGTACCAAAGCAACCACCATATACTGAGGATAAATCAGAATAAATTAGTTGTTGTAAAAAAAGACAAACAGCTGATGTGTCTAATAAAAATAATTAAAAACGCTATCAAGGTCATTTGCTTGTAACTCTGGTACTTAATAGTGCCAGATCACTCTACCCAGAATCCTCTGCGCTAAGTACTGAGTTCTCATTTTATTTTCAATGATACTGATATTACACTGTTCACAAAATGATTAGCAAACAACCTAAGCCATCGTTCATGAATTGTATGATGTGGGATTCATAATCAGGAGCAGTTATTTTAAATTCTTTTTATCTATAATGAAACCATGTCTTCAAACATGTCTGTATGATGTGTATAAGAAAGAAAACTCTGATTTCAAAGGGATCACTTACAGTATGAGGCTTTGCTTCAAAGTGCACACGAAGAGAGTTAGCAGAGGCAGAACGCAGTGGCAAGCCAGTAAATCAAAACAGAATGGATTGAGGGACAGCTACCTCGCCCCTTTAAAGTAGTGCATCGATACATAATTTCTAACAAAGTTATTCACGTGAACAAATTAATGTGCATGTGTTTGGACTGTGAGAGAAACTGGAGTACCTGGAGGAAGCTCGTGCATGCATTGGGAGAACATGCAAAAACTTGCGGTGACGCGGACTTGCTAACCACTACGCCACTGTCACCTGTGAACAAATCAGATATCATGAAATCAAGTCATGTTATGTCAGATTTTGTATTGAATGGAAATTGAATAATTTGGAAGCAAGTGTTGGGGTGAAGTCAGACCCAGTTCCACCCAGTTCAGCACAAAACTTCTGCACTGTGTTTGTGGTTCAGAAATGAATTTCCTCATCCATCCACGTCAGGTTGATCAGATCCACAGAACGTGTGCTATATAAACACACCTCCTTATTCACGGCCGGTCAGCAGTCGAGCAGAATGCCTGATGAAAGCCACCTGGGAGCTAATCACAACCTGCTCTGTCTGTGTTTAATGGCAATAAATGAATAGGTCTGTGCAAATCGAGCTCATTTAGGGCTTCAAAGAGGACCAAGCACACATTCTCAGTACTACTCTTAACTAATCTGCTTTCCAATTGTTCCTTTTGGGCCTCTGTCTCGAGCAGTTCAGTGCTGATGGATAGACGCTGGATGGGTTTAATGAGTTCTTCACTAACGTACTTTGGCATGATGCCTTGCTTGATTAGGGTTTAATGTTGTTGTTAATCAGCATCAACCCTCATCTCTGTGTTCTTTTTGGGTAAAGCTGCATTATTAGAGCAGTGCATGGTGCTGGAACTGTCTGAATGACTGGCAGGGGAAAAAAAGACCTCATCAGCTAAGATTGCTTCAGTTTTATATTGGTTCTGAAGTGCAGGACACATGGAGCAGAATAATGAACGTTTCTCCATCTTCCAACACTTACTTCAGACTGGTATGACATGGAAAATTGGACCCCTTGGAATGTGGACCCAGGGTTGATATTCCATAGTGGAATAAGGACCCCCGGGTCCACATTCTGCTGTGGAATATGTACCCCCCTTATTCTAAATGGTTTCTTAAGGTCCTTGGACAAACACATTTTGTTCAGTAACTTTTAAAAATATTTTAACATTTCACAGGAAAACAAAAGTTTCAGTCATGATGCTGCTGCTTTTTGGCTCAGATGTTTTGGTTCACTCCTGTCTCTAACATGGATATACCTATAACGCAAAAAATGCCCCACATTAGGAATGGGAACCACCAGGGACCATCTGATATGATGTAACGATACCTCAGTGCAGATTTGATTTGTATTGCAATTTTGTAAGTATCGGGATTCTATAAATATCCCAGATTTGATATTACACTCCAATTTTTATTGTATTGTCGTCACGCACAATGTCCGTTGATCCACGGTTGCATTCTGTAACTACACAAGTCTATTGATTTTTGTCATGGTCCAATATCCAATATGTCCACAGCAGCTTCTATCTTGAATTTATATTCCCTGCGCTAACTCAAACACCTTTTACAATGTGGTGCATGTGCTGAGGTGTTTTGTTTGTGAGACTATTTTTTTGTTACAATATCAAAACCTTGAGTCATGTAAAAAAACCTTTAAATGCTTTAGTCATGTGCTGCCCAGCTGAATTGCATATGAGTAAATAAATGTAACCCGCTCCTGATATTCTTTCTAACTCAAAAGCCAAGAGCAGCATTTAAACAAAATGACTTCAGATACAATGAATAAATAAAATAATTTTGAAGGCATTGTTTCACCTGAACTACTAAAAACATGCCAGAGTGTGAACTGCCTACCTTTACTAAACCCTGAACAGAATTACTTAAAGGTACAGTGTGTAAGATTTAGCGAAATGTAATGGCATCAAGTGGTAAGGTTTGAGATTGCAACCAACTGAAATTTAATTCCCAACTCCTCTCCTTGAAATCTGTACAGTTTTGAGCTACTGTAGGAACATGGCAATGCAAAATAGTGGCCTCAATGAGAGGGAACCCTCTCCCCATATAGATATAAACAGATTATTCTAAGCCTCCGAAAACTCAACAAATCTTCTTCTTCTTTTTTTATTTGTTATTATTTTGTTATGATTATAGAAGAATGAAAATTCATTTATAGATAATATACTTAATTTGTACTAATAGATCCTCCAAAATATTACACACTGCACCTTTAAGATATAATTTTGTACATGACCTCTCGTGTAGAGTTCTCTAACTCTTTAATGGACCTGGAATATAATTTTAGCTTTATTTCCTTCTCTCTAAATCCAGAACCGAGAAAGGGTTTCTGTGAAGCCTTCTCAGAAAGTGAAGTATCCACTCAGCATCTTCTGTCTCTCTTCCTCTCAGTACATTCTTTAGTCTCATCCTTATCCCGTGATCTGTGTTTGTCCTGAACAACAAATCTAAAAGACATCTGTGACCCAGACGCCAATGACAGCGCTGCTTGTCTAAGACTAATTCTCAGGAGCGTATTTCTGCTAAGAAAGCTTCAGATCGATAAAAGCAATCTGCAGAGTGGTAAACAGTTTCCTCTGCCACTAGAGAGAGTAGCTGCCTTGCTTGCTCCTGTTGCACAAAGTTCTCAAGAAAAATAAATAGTTTATTTATTTGCTTACTTACTTATTTATTCTCTTCGGCTGTATCGATCATGCCATAAATTTGAGAGCAAAACTTGGATTTACATGTCATGAGAATTGAGCTGTTGAGTTTGTGTGTGTGAGATTATAGACTGACGGGATTATATCCCAATGTCAGCCACTGTTGTCCATCTGTTTTAAATTTCCTCCGCATTAGTTACATCAAAACAGAAAGAAGACATGTTTCAAGGACAATAAACGACTCTGGAGTACGGCACGCTCTGAGAATTTCGTCTGCTTAGGAAAAAGGACGACATTAATCCTGTGTGTGTATACACACACACACAGGATTCTCATTCATTAATTTTCTGAAGCTTATAATATAATAGCTATAATAGTACTACAATTTCATCCCAACAAGCCTGTTTCGTGGTTGCCCACTCATCAGGGGATTTATATTGATTATATATATATATATATATACACACACACACACACACACATTATCTAGCGTGTGTGTATCGTTTTTTAAGCATGTTTAAGGTGTGTCCGCGCACGTGCATTCACCCATACCTGTGTTGTGTATATAGTGTTGTATATACGGTGTATTTAAGTGTGTGTGCTTGTGTGTGTTACCATATCCACCAGTAGGGAGCAGCAGAATCAAACACTCAAGGAGAGCAGCTGGTTGGTGCAGGGTTGCCATGGTGATAAGGCCTCATGTGAGGCATACTTGTGATCTAAACCATGCAATAGGCAGTGATGAACCCTAAACACATGCGCACACACACAGTGAATTATGTAGTAATGACTCATGCGTCTCTTGGGTTTTAATTTAAGTGTTCAGTTTATTTACTTTGTGTTTGTGTAATCATAAAAAAAAAAACAATCATAGTCAATGTTTATGCTCATGAGACCCAAGATGTCAAAATGACGACAAATACATTTACCTTCATGGCATTTTGCAGACGCCCTTGTACATTGCGGCTTCCTTTTTTTCTTATTCTTTTTTTCCTTTCTTTTTCTTTTTTTAACAAATAAACTTTCTGCATATGTGGAACTTTCAGTAATCCTCATAATTTGGAAACCTCAGGTAAAAAATGTATTGAAGAATTACGTGCACCGTAAAAAAAAAACTTTACAATTTAAAGTAAAACTCTGGGTTTTTTTGTCTAGGTGCCATTTCCTGTCTTCCTGGTCCAGGTCTTTTTTATTTAAATTTTTTTTTTTTTTAGTCAGGGTGAAAATGATTGAAATCGCTCTCATTTTGAATTGTCTTGTATTAACCCTCAACCACAAATGGCTGTACACTATAACCCTGCAGGGCATGCAGCTGCGTTGAAATAATCCGCCTGTTTTCACCACTGACTGAGTCATTATGTTTGAAATCATAGAAGGGATCCACACAGAGATACACCAGTGTCTATTTCGGCATTGATTGTTCTTCCAGTCTCTAAGACAGTGCCCCCTTCAGTGCACTTGATTCTCACGTTTTTCTGATGTTTACAAACGGAGAAATTGTGCCTATAGTAACACCCAGGTTATATACCAGCGTTTTCATTTACAAAACTTAATAAACATACATAAAGGCTAATTTATACTAAATAACTACTAACTAGAAGTACAAGTGATAGCTACCCTCCAGTCAGGTGCTGCATTCATCATATTAGTGTAACTCCAAGTCTGGAAGGTCTTCTCATCTAGGAATTCATACTTGTGAAAGGTTTCCTCAGTTCTGAGTTAAACCGACATGGCCACTAAACAAAGCCTCACCTCTTTGTTGAATACTATTACTACTAGTATTTCTATTAGTACTGTTACTAAATTTGCTAATTCAGTAAACTAAGTGCACCAAGCATAACTGCCTGATGTTTGTTTATCAATCACGTTTTATCATAGTTTATCACTCTACATATAAAATAAATTTACTTTATAAACAAGAAAATCATTCAGAACAAACATGAAATGGAATTACATGAGCAATAAACCGCTTTAAAAATGACTAAGTTAAAGTTAATGCTAGTGGTAATGTCTGTATGATCAAGCCCTTTCCAGTGTGTTCCACAGCTTTGACCGAAAGCCACATGATGACCGCAGAAATCAACTTGTGATCGGATGTACTGGATGGTTCATTTAACCTTCTGATTGGCTGATGCCATGGTGGAAGACCTCATTTGCATTGAATTATTACTATAAACAGCCGTGTGACGTTATCTTATGGACAGACCAAACGAAGAACCCGTTAAAATTCTGATGTGCGATAACTCACTTTAACCCAGTGTTCATTTGAAAGCGTCTTGACATCTCAAGTGGTTGCAGTCATTCAAGTAAAAAAACAAAACAAAACAGCAAGTCAGAAAAGTTCTTCCACTCACACAATGATTTTCTTGGCCTGTTTCAAGGACCGCAGGCTGCTATTCTGCTGCATTTGTGAGAGCTAAAATGAACTTGGTAGTGTGCTGCAGTGTGTGTAGGACTCCAGAGGGTTTTCTGCAGGACAGGTTTTTTTTTTTTGGTTGGGGGAGTGTAAATGGCAGTAATACCAAATACACCATTCTACTGTATGCAGGTAATTAGGCCCAGAGAGAGACTACCGCACACACTTTGCTTGCTCTGTATGTGTGTGTGGAGGAGGAGGAATTGCTGAAAGCATTGCAGGAATAAGTTATTTTCTTTTTTATTTACAGCAGCGGTGTACACACACACACACACACACACACACACACACAAACATATGTACATTGGATACCCTGTTTCTGTTTTAGACTCACGTACATACATACATACATACATGCACTTAGCAAAAATTTGTCACTGGAAAATTCAGTTAAGAACAACTTATGACTTAATTAAGCAGAGGAGCAACGAATTAATTTTGTAGGTTCTTAGCTATATGCTGGCGGTCAATCGAACATGACCATGTGAAATTCCACATCCACCAAAGTCTTTTAACTTTAGGGACAGTTTAGGGATCAGTTTACTTATTGTTTTCTTTGTATTCACAGTGAAAGAAATCAGCAAAAGAGTCAAAGGCATGCAGTGTTTCACGTTCATTATGCATCAAAAGTGCTAATACAGTTGTTTTGTAGCATTTGTTTATGCTCGCAAGGTCACAAGGTCATTATAATTCATCGTTACTAAAATGTAATCTTAACACAAATAATTAGTAATTTGTTTTTGTTTTTTATTTAAATCAGTGTAATGCAATGTAACAATGAATTGAAATACTGTTTTACATTTCACATTTACATCAGTACTATATACTTATAGCTAGTATTTGTCTCAGTCTCAGAGATTCCGTCAACAAATAAGCTTTCCATAGCAATACAAATTGGGTTGAGTAATTTACTTTCGTTCATATTAAAGAGTTTTAGTTGAAGCAGTGAGTGACAAGTAAATAATTGAGAAGGATATTTTGTGTGTGTGTGTTTGTTCACTGGCTGCAGGAAAAAAAATCTGTGACTGGTCAACAGCCATGACAGTAAAATATACAGAAACACATGGTTTCAAACAGGTGAACTCTCCACTGATTGAAATAATTAACAATATTAATAATAAATATGACATTGCAAGATGGGGTTATGTGGAAAAAATCTAGTAACGAAAATGATGCTTGGGGAATGTAGCTATAAAAACTACTTAGTAACCAAATTCATTGCAGACTGAGGCAAGCATGAGGTCTGTTAAAAGGACCAAGGGCTGAGATTTCTGTGTACAGACAAGCAAGACGAGCAAACAGGGTTAATAAAGTTTATGATATGGTGGCCTTTCTTATTTCCCTACAGGAACTGTTACTTTTTGTAACTCTGCAAGGGCTTTGGTGGCTTTTGGCTTGTTTCCCTTCCAGTGACAACGAATATTTTTCCGACTACCACAGAGTGTTTCACAGGACTTGGTAAACTCTTTATTCATTAGGATATCCCATTAGGATGTATAGCTTTCCTCTTCTAGAAAACACTGAATGCTTCTCTGGAACTCTGGAAGTTGAATACCACAGTGCAAGTAGCTAATGGCTAAGTTGCGATTTATTGCCAGATCCAGTTTGGTATCATGATGTGTCTGGATCTATAAATAAATTAATTAATTAATTTAAAAATCACATTGACGCATTTGTCTGAGCATCCTATATAATCCTTCTCACTCCCACACTCATAACTAGAGCATTAGACTCTCTCTCTCTCTCTCTCTCTCTCTCCCTCTCTCTCTCTCGTTTGGGTGCTTCTCAAAATCCTTATTTGTTGTTTCCTTGCACCAGAGAATGTTTCAGAAGACAACAATGTCTAATATCCCTTACTACACATTTCCGTGATTCAACGCTCCTCAGATAATTTTCACACATCTCTTCACGTTTCCTTGGTAGAAGGCACTAAGATCTTGGGATAAGACGCAAGTGAGGGCAACAAAGATGCAATTTCAGGTTTTGAGAAGCACCCCATTTCTCTCTCTCTTTTTCTTTTTCTCTCTCTCTGTCTCTCGTGCACTTTTTCTTTGGAATTACATACTTACAGTAGGACAAAGTGCATCCAGAGTGCTTTCACAACTGCAAGGTTTATTCTCTGAAAAATGAGGCCAGCGTCGAGCTAATCGGTTTTAATTTTTTCCCCCAAAGAATAAGAAACGACATCAGCTGCCAGGATGGAGATGAAGACATGCACTAGAAATAGTCCTTTTATAGGAAGGCTTGACTGATCCAGGAATTGTACAGTCCAAGCTGTGATTGACTCCTCATTCCGGCCTGGATCATATTCCAGCAGACGTCTGGAGATACTCTGTGAATTTGTAGCATTCTCATACTTCAAGGCCAACAGGCGTCTTTTCAGGACAAACGTGCACAACCACTTCATTACTTAGACGAGTTTATTATTCAGTTGGGGTGAAGATGGACTTCCCAGGCTGATGGGTCTGCCTCTCATCCCTCCAGTCCTGTGTCTAAAAATTCGTTAGTTCACCAGTGCTCTTTCTACATGATGTTCATTATTTTTCAAATATATTAGCTAAAATTAAGTAGGTATAAGGGTAATTTTTATTAGGCAGCTGTCAGATAAGTAAATTGTCACACGTCTGAGGTCATGTTGTTGTAAGAAAAGAATCAGAGGCAGGGTGATGTGATCAAGTTGCTACTACCATCATAATGTTAATATTTAGTTAACTGCACTCCACGAGTTTCCACAAAAATTTTCCATTGATCACACTTGTGTATTTTATGAAATGATGATATCATACATTTTAAAAAAGACATTTCTATATTAATTGTGGCCTTGTAGAAAATCTTTAAGAGAAGTAACTTTATCTTTTCTCTTAATGTACAGTATTTATCTGAATGCGTTTACTTTTGATGTTTACAAAGCAAACAGTAGTGGATGTTTGTATACTCACTGCCAATGAAAAGGAAAAATCATATATTTTTAATATTTTGTCTTGAAATGGTCAATTAAATTATTAAAATCAATTTCATACATCATTTGAACAGTATTAAGGAATAACAAAAGAAAATCACAGCAAAAATCCATCCCAAAAACAAAGTTCAGTATGGAATATGACCTCCATTTGTTAATGCAGGCCGTAATCGTCCGCGCACAGGTCTGATGAGCCTCTGTACGTTGTCCTGTGGAATGTTTCTCCACTCCTCCTGCAATGCCACGATCAGTTTCTGCCTGTTCTGTGAAACTGGTACTCGTCCTGATACTCGGCGTCCAAGCTGATCCCAGAGGTGTTTGATGGGTGACAAATCAGGCGAATACACTCTGCAGATATTCAATCATTGATCATTGTGTGACAGTCGAGGCATGTTCACGATTCCACTGCAGAATGCTATGCATTTTTGCTGAGCTTTATGTAGGCATGATGACCACTCGTTAAATGCACCCATTTCTGATTATTGAGACCCCAAACAAACTTGGGGCTGTAAAAGAGTCTAGATCCAGAGCTCAAGTGAAGTGTGACTGTGTGTGCTGCTACTGGGAATGAGTCACTGAGGTGTTTATGGTCCCAAAAAATATTACAAATAAAATTGTCACGTTTTCATTGGCAGTGAGTATATATGTGTGCTCAGAATTATATGAATTGCATGGCCTAAAATGTTGCACAACT
>JAOUQZ010044976.1:0-10885 GCA_028564935.1 Neosilurus hyrtlii | reverse complement strand
ATAAGCCCTATGGTGTTTTTTGAGCCGAAAAAAAAAATAAGACAGTGTCTTATTATCGGGGAAACACGGTATATATACACACACACACACACACACACACACACACACACACACACACACACACACTCAAATGATAAATTAATATTTGAGTGTTTACCAATTTAAAACATTGCAATTAAAGTTTTATAATATCGATTGGTCTTAAGGGAAGTATGAGTAAAAATTTGTAATTTATATAATTCTATATTATCAATGTAAATTCTATTATTTTGGTAATGATAAATTGCTAGTTTTTACATAAAGGCCCTGCAACTGGCTGGCGAGCTGTCCAGGGGATCCACCCTACCTTTGCCCAGAGTCTGCTGAGATAGGCTCCAAACTCCCCGTGACCCTAACATGATTAAGCTGTTTGGCAAATATGAATAAATCCTTTTTAATACATAAAATATATATTTTTTGAAATTTGTTCCTAATTTGTCACTCATTCATTCACTCAGTCGTCGAACCGCTTAATCCTACTAGGGTCACAGACACTGGGTGAAGGCAGGACAGCTCACCAGACCAGGGCCAACACACAAACACAACCATTCAGACTCAAACCCTGGGACAGTTTCAAACAGCAAATCAGCCTAAAGTGCATGTGTTCAGACTGTAGGAGGTAACTGGAGTACCTGGAGGAAACCCACGCTAGCATGGAAAGAACATGCAAACTCCACACAGAAACGCAGGGCCTGAACCCATGACCTTCTTGCTGTGAAATGAATGTGCTAACTGCCCTTTATTTATTTTAATTTTTTTTGTTGTTGTTGCTGTAAATTTTTTTTAGCAATAACCTTGTTTTAAAACGTAACACTTTGTTTTAAATTCTTTTCAATCAACCATTTTTTTATCTGATGGTCACCAAGTTTAAAAAAAAAACACATCCTTCATCTCGAAACACCTCATGACTGCCATCTTGACTAATCTATACTCATTGCTTTTTTTACCACTTCAGTGGTCTGTCCACTCAGCCAGCTTTCATCATTCAGACACAGTACTTAGTACATAATACATCAGCCTATATCACTGTACAACCCAAGTCCACTGTCTTTATCCAAACCTATATTTTATTTCACACAGGAGAAATCGTACTTGACATTTTCTTGTGCATTTTTAACATTTCAACAAAACAAGTGTCTGAATTTTCTATTTTCTGAGGCTGAGCAGAAACGTGAGACAATAAATAAACATTAATTCCACAGCAAACAACTTTAAAATCTGTAAATTAAAAATAAATAAACATTAACCTGTCTCCAATATACTGTAATAATAATAATAATGATAATGATAATAATAAAATAATATTTATGTTGCTCTCTTCACAAACCCATTGTCACTTTACATAGGGGGAAAAACCCCAAGAAAACTAAAGCAAACTAAGCAATAAAAGAGAAGAAAAAAAAAAAACAAAGAAAAAAGACTCAAGTTCAAACCTGAAAGTCGAAAAAGAAAAAACAAACCTCTTACTACAAGTTCAATGTTAGCAGAGTTAGGAACTCAAAGTAAAAATAAAAGGTAATTAACTGTTATAATTTCTCTTTTCTAATGTTTGACATTTCTACTTAATTCTACTTACTTGCTACAATCAACAGTAAATAATTAATTAAAATAATACAGATGAGCTCATTATGTTTTTCAGTGTGATACAATCCAACAATTCATAAATATGTATTTTTGATTATCGGTGAGGCCTTCAACACTTAAAATAAACTCACATGCTGGCAAATAATATTCTTGTATGTATGTTACTTATCTGTAATATATAGCACATATGGAATTTCTATAACGTGCACAACAGAAAACATCAAACTCAATTAAGCTTAAGGACTTTCAGTAAACAGTTACATACACTACGTTAAATGACAACCATGAAATTCTGCAGTTGAACCAACATAAAAATCCTTTAATATAATATTGGAATATTAGAGAAACAAAGCTAAAGTCAGTAATGTTGACTTTAGAATTCATGAAGGTGTTTCACAGAAACGTTTTCCATAAGAAGTCAGTTTCAAGTAATCAGGGTTTCCTGTTTTTGAAGAACAGGAAAACATTAAAATGAACCATATACTCAAGACACTAGTAAATAGAAATTAGCCTACATGCACAAAGCATGTCTTACCTTCTCACCAAAAGAATGTATGGCAACATGTTGGTTCTTTGTAGGAAATAAAACATAGTAAGACATTACAGTAAAATAAATCAATTTAAAACGGCAGGGTGGTGTGATTCATATTCTTACAACATACCACAAAGTGTGTAATTCCTTGGAGACCACACCAATATGCCAGTGATTATAATTTAGTATTTAATTATTATATAATTATCATATTTCTAGTTTTATATGTCATGAAACAGTCATGAAATCGCTTTAGTTTCTGGTGTAACTTACATTATAGTTGCTATAAGCAGCCATTCAAGAAGTTTTAGTGACATTATTAGGACTAAAGAAAAAAAATATGCAGCTTGTTACTGGGAAACTTTAAAGTTCTCTGTTGTTATTTTCTCATCACAGGAAAAAAGACGAACTCCATACAAATCACCAAATTAAAAGTACTTTTAATTTAATTAAAATTAAAATTTACTCATTACTTAATGAAATACAGTACTGTGCAAAAAAGTCTCAGGCACTCTATTTTTTTTGTATAAACTTTATAGAATTTCATTTTATAACCTGTTTTTTATCAAGGTTTCCAAACATTAGTTCTCCAGCACAATTTAAATGTTACAGAAAAAAGTTAAACAAGAAAGCAGCATATTGCTTAAGGAACCACTTTTCAGACAAAATATAATGAAAGCTCCTGCATTTTACATGCAAATTATATGACACAAGTGTGATTATCAAAATCTCCAGAACTGTTTCTGGTTTGTAAGATGCTCAGTAAAACATACAGCTCATTATCCAGTAAAACTGAACAAACTGGACATGAAACTTCTATATTTCTAAAACAAAGGATCATCTCACCAAATATCAACTTTGAATCATTTATTATAGTTTACTTTGATTCATAGAATTTAGAAACGTTTATTTATAAAAGATAAGGCATCTTTAAAATCTTTTAAAAACAAGACTTTTACAGTGTTGTACTTATTTGATAGGGAAAACAAATGAATAAGAATTCGGATGACCAGCAGGATTTTGTTTTCAAGTTTTAATACAGAATATAAATATATATTTACAAAGTCATGTTCAAACACATTTGAGAGGTTGTACAAATATGATGACAGTAACTACATGCTATTTCCAAACCCACCTGTAGCTTGGAACGTGTCGTCAGGGGTCACTGTAGTCCTTTCAATATTTATTTATTCATGTAATGCACTTAATATGGCACATATCTATGTTTAAGGTTCATAAAAATTTTTTAAAACAACCCAGAATACCCTGCTTTAAAACTAAAAACACACATGCTCACACATTCACACACACACACGCTTGGTTATGTATTAAAGTGTAGACAGGAATTCCTTCACCTATAAAAAAACAGAGCATAATAAACAAGTTAATTTCCACACACGTATCTATACACAATTAATTTGAGATGTTAAACTGCAATGTCAGAAAAATGATTCATACATTCCGACTTCTCTTACCATCTTTTAGACTTTTTATAAGATTAGTATTAAAATGTATTAAGTCAATTAAACCTTTATGTTTTTCCAGATAAAAGAATTAGCTGCATTTTAAGACTTGAAGGATCCGCAGGAACCCTAAATAAATCTCTTATTTCTTTTCTTAACGACCCAGCCTAAATAATTGTACTATATGATTACTATATTTACACCTCAGCTTAAGCAAGTCAGGCTAAACTCAACACGCATTTACCTGGTCAACCACAGCCTGCTGCTTTATTCTGTCATTCTTGAAGTCATCATTAACATCCAGCACCAGAACAGGGAGATCTTTCAAGTACTCAAAATCGAGCCTGGAAAAACAAAACAGTAAGTGTTACTGTATGACTGCGCTCACCATGTAATAAACAGTGACACAGAAGTGCTGGAAGCAGCGTGTCACAATGTGCCTTTGCTGTAAAATGTTTTAGTATGTGCTTGAACTGTTCTTTGACCCATGTCTTTAAAACCTGTACCAGTTCATGGGTGTTTGGTTATAGTAATAAGTAAATGGTGAAAGACTGGTCGAAAAAGATTTTTCTAAGATGACATCATGTGATCTTGAACTTTGACCTCAGTACCTGTACTAGTTCATGGAGATTTAGTAGTGAGTAACTGCTGAAAGGTTGGTTTAAATCCACTAAGAGATTCAGAAGACAGAGTGCCCATAAGGAAGGTCACTATTTTTATTTATCTAGTAAGGATTTGATCCCTATTTGGCATTATTGCTTCCCATATCGGTATGTGTACATAATGGTTAAATTAAATCAAACACCTTATTTTGGTTCCCGAGATAAATGTTAGCTGATTAGTTTATAACTACTAGTAAAAATAACCAAATTATAAATATTCACATTTCTATTTTCCTTAATTATATCACAAACTCAGGTGAAAGACTGCAAAAATAAGTTAAACCGATTGCGATATTTTTAAGTTCTAGGGGAAACATGAAGCCAATTTATAATATTATGATGTACTCACTGTGTATTTCTGTTATAGAGCCAACACTCATGTTTATAGTGAAGTTTCTCCAAGTACTCCAGAGGAATTCCCAGCTCTTCCTGACGACCTCGCAATTTAAGACGCTGCATGCACCTCTGCAAAACAAACCGAAGTCATGATTTAGGCTTTTTGTAAACTTCTAATCTTCATCCAGCACATTCAATGTCTTTTTACGCTTTAACTCAGATTAGCACACATGCTCAGCTATATGACACAGAACTTAAGAAAATGAACGGTGGCATAAAAGCTATCATGTCCAGCTCACTGCAAGAAGGTCCCGGGTTCGGGTCCCGGGCTCAGGTGTCTCTACCACAGTCAATAGATATGCACATTAGACATGAGTGTGAATGACTGTGTGTCTGTTGTCCCTGTGATGGTCTGGTGAACTGTTCAGGGTGTACTAAATCTTTGCCCAGTGTCAGCTGAAATAGACTCCAGCCTCCCCACGACTGTAGGATTAAGCGGTTCGGCAAATGGATCAGTGAGTGAGAGTGAAGAAAATGAATCGAATATGTATGAAAAAAATTCCTGGGTTGAGGATCAGGCTGTATATGCGGTGTGTGTTCCAGGATTCCCACACAAACTCTAATTCCCTGACCTTTCCATAACAAACAAGAAAACACTCTGCCTTTGTGTGAAGCAGAAAAAGCCCCTTTATTTAAAATCTACAGCTCAGACAGTTCTAGTTTAGAACTTTATATCTTACTAATACACTACCAGTCAAATGCTTTTAAAAACTTTACCCAGTTTAATGTTACAATGTACTCTGAAATAAAAAATGTATTCATTTTCTGAGCCACTTAATCCTAATTAGGGTCTCGGGGAGGCTGGCGCCCATCTCAGCCAACAGCTCTCCATTCCATTGCAGGGCAGAGAAAAATCAGTTTCGCTTTAAAAAAAAAGTGGTTGAGAAAGTCTCTGTTTTACATAACTTATTTTAAATTTTTTACTCAAAGTGGCCTCCTTTAGCAGGTATTAGAGCTGAACACACTCATTATTTTATCACTAATTTTATTAAATCATTATTTCATCAATAGAAATTAAATATTTTTCCGGAAGTTCTTCCCAATACTGTAGCAGATGTTCCTACAAATATATTGCACTTGTTATTTGCCTTATGTCATCTTATTACCAAAAACCAACATGATGGGGTTTTGGTTTGGAGACTTTGCTTCCATTCCAATAGATTTGAAGCCTACTGTCTTGTTCTTTTCTTTTAAGGGTGTTCTGACATACCACATATTCCTTTTCAGTTCATTTACTGGTCTAAAACGGATTCAATTACAATGACTGGAAAAATGGGAGTGTTCCAAAACTTTTGACAGGTAGTGTGTATTTATAATACTACACTGAAAATATAAGGTTTTAATAAATGGCAAATAAAAGTATAACACAAAAACAAAATCCCCTTATATTCTATGACTTGACCCCCAAAACAAATTCCCTGACCTGTTAAAATTCCATGACATTCCAGAAATTCCATGAACTTTGGAAATCCTAATGTTCATCTGAGAACCTCAGGAAAGAGCCAATTACACATTTATGATCATTACAAGCACTGCAAACAACTAAATTGTAAATCTTAAGAAATATGAAGGATACACGTCAATTTCATTAAAGCTTTACTCTACAGAGGGACAAATGTTCAAGTGTGCTGATTGTGTTCTTGCAAACACTCCATTAATTCATCATATTTCCTCAAAAGTGTTGTTTCCAAGTCAGCTGGGGAAAAAATTCTTTAAATAAATAAACGAAGAAGACATTATTGATCTCTTAGTTCTGCTGTGGTTCACTGTTGCTGTTGTATTGCATTAGCCTGTAATTTTCATTTCCTTGCAAAAGCTATAAGGGTGTAACATCAGTGAGCAGATGGACATCTGATACTTGAAGACACCTGTTATCAGCTAAGATGATTTACACTTTATGTGAGCTATAGTCCAGCATAAGACGTTAACTGACCCTGCAAGCTCAGCGAGTAACACACAAACCTCCTGACTTACTGAATTGTTCATCCCAACCATCTATCTATCTATCTATCTATCTATCTATCTATCTATCTATCTATCTATCTATCTATCTATACACACACACACAACACAATAAAAACACAGTATACCTCAGGATCTGCCCGCAAGTAGATCATGGCATCAAGTTCAAGTTCAGACTCAAACTGCGAGTGAATCCAGCTATGAAAGTCCTGATAGATGGCAAACTCCGTCTCAGTAAGGTCTCCAGATTCAAACAGGTTTGAAGCGAAAACATATCTGAAAAAAATAGGATCATTCGCATTAAACTCAGATATAAGTACATTAAATATATACATGAAGGGGTTTGAGCTACAACACAAAGACTCCTTCCTTTCGTTCACTAGGTACCTGTCACTGTACACCGACCGCTCGAGGAATTGAACCGGATGCTCCGCCTGTTGCAGTTTGGCAGAGGGGGGCCGGAGCTGGCCACGGACACGGCTTAAACAAGCATAGGTCTGGAAGGTGTAGGACCAGCGGCTCGGCTTGTCGTACAACATCTGCAGCAGGTTGCCTCCACTTTTCTGGGATGAAGTCAGCTCCTAGAGAGGGCAAGGACATTGTAGTCACACTTATACAAAAGAACTAAACAAACAAACTTGTTGACATTACACTTCCTTCCATTTTTCATTATGTATAGGTGACCATGGGATAAGGAAACAAATAAAAAACCTCTATCAGCTTCAATCTCCTCTAATCAGCTTTACAACCACAGTGTAATATTGTATTCATTAACTGACCCTTCAGATTTCTAGGCTGGTTATGATGACTTACTGTGTCTAATTTCATTTCAGAAAAAGGAATAAGATCACATACACTACATGAAGAATATTTCAAGGTATGTAAGGGGGGAATTTCATACCTCAAACTCATTCTCTGTAGTCTGAACATTGCACCATTTGCCAATAGGCTCTGGGATCACTTCCCATTCCTCTGATTCTCGTTCCAACAACCGCACAAAGGTTGACTTGCCAGCAGCTATTAAAAAAAAGACAAACAAACAAACAAATAAATTTTTCATAATAATAATAATACAATGTTTCAGTCTGAAGGCACAGGAATCACTGAACAGAGAGCAAACACAGATTAGACTCCATGGGTGGGGTTTAGGAACATCATGTGATAAATTCAGTGGACCGACCTCATTACACTGGCATCCACTAGCATTAGGGTTTTATTTTGTATTTCCTTCCTTCCTTCCTTTTTCTCCCTTTTTTTTAACTGAAGGCAAGACAGGTAGAAACAACAATTTTGGTAACATTAACGATTCTTTAAATAAATTAATCAGGAATATATTCTTCTTAATTTTTTTTTTTGGATGAAACAATCCAGACATGTCACGTCATTATCATATTACATTACAAACTTTGCTAAAAATGACCAAGTCTAAGACTTTTGCTCAGTACTGTATGGCATTAACCAGTACAGGTCAATTTTGTTATAAACATAGGTTTTGTCCCCTATATCCTGAAAATTTTGATTTTTTTCAAAGGTATTTTGAAGTTATGTTTCTACTCATGGTTATTCCAATCCCTATTTCTAAAATATAATTTTTGTTTTTAATTCTATGACAATTTAGAAAACTACAGGATCTATTTCTGATTCGATACAGATTTTAAATCAATTGAATACTACAAAAACGTCCTGTATGTTTCATTCTTCTGGATCTTCTGCATCGTAATAAATTAAACATTACATTTCCAACAACAGACAAGTTTAAACAAAACATTCCTATCTTTAGATTTCCGTCAAAAATAGCTGCATAGCCGTTGGCGTGTTTCTGCACTGCGATGGCCCGGCGAGCTGTCCGGGGTGTACCTTGCCCTCGCCCGGAATCAGCTGAGATGGGCGCCAGCCTCCCTAACTAGGATTAAGCAGTTCAGAAAATGAATGAATGGATGATTTCTAGCTTTAATAAATAAGACGAAGCCTGAACCCCCCCCCCCCCCTTTTTTTTTCTTTTGGACAAATTTCTATTAAATTCAGAATATCAGTAATCAAGTACCAAAGATTAAGACTCATAAACACCACATACACCTGTATTCATGCTTTTCTCTTATAACCTTCTATTTAACACTCGGTGGTTATTCATTTGTTATTACTTTGTAATTACACAGAATAAATCTTGCCCATTTCATTAATGTTTATAAATTAATCAGTGCTAAAGAATCAGTTTAAAGGGAAGCCACACAAACTCAAACTGCACCCAGGTTGCTTATTCTTAAATAAAATCTCACTAATATCACAATAATGAGGAAAATATTGTCGCGATTTTATAAAATAATGTGAGATTGTATGTATTGTTTTGGTAATAACATGTTAATAAACATCAGGTTTCCCTTCCCGCGTATTTCTGACTTTACTTGGCGCCAAACAAACAAGTAGCATTAAAAACAACATGCTAAACAGCACATTTTGAATAAATTAAGCGTTTTTATCTGTTGTTTTTTAATTCTTCGGTCAGTTCTAGCAGCTTTATTATTCGTTTAAATCAATAAAATGACTTCGACTCACCAATGTTTCCCTCTATAGATACCTTCTTAACCCTCTTCTCAAAACTGCTGTTAAAGTCAGAACCAGAGCACCTTCTCTTCGGAGGAGTCGCCATGACAACAAAGTTAACTTGTGGGTGACTTTAAATTTAGAAATCGACCATAAAATCCTCTTAAAACCGATGCGCGCGCGCTGCACTGTCAAGTCTGTCAGGAAGGCGACTGAATGAATCTTTGAAAAAAAACCGCCAAGCTGTAGAACAAACGCTGACTTCCACGCGCGCTGCAACGTCACATCCGGCTGTTGTAGCACGCGCCCTCTGCAAAATAGTAAGAGGGGGGAAGAAACCATGGTTGAAAAATTAAATAATGGGCAAAATATACACCTTTCACTCCCCTGGTAGATATCTCCTTTGAGTTTTGAGTTAATTTGTGTTAGTTTGGTCACTATTATTAAGGTTAGTTACTGATATCAGGTGAGAAACATGTGTAAGTGTGTATTCTGTGTTCCTGTTTACCCCAAAAGGTGTTCAGTGGGGTTAAGGACAGGGCCATGTATAGGACATTCATGTTGTTGATCAGTCCTGGTACATGTCCCTTGCCTTGTTCGTGGGGACAGTGTCGTGCAGGAACAGGTTTTTGGCCCTTTTATTTCCTGTGAAGTGAAACCTTAATGCTATATAATACAAACATGTGGGTGACATGGTGGCGTAATAGTTATCGTGTCTGGCTCACAGCGAGAAAGTCCTGGGCTTGGTGAGGGCGTTTCGGTGTGGAGTTTGCATGGTCTCACCTTGTGCGTGTTTCCTCCAACAGTCCAAAGACATGCATAGTAATGTGTATAACACACCGCTGGCTGTTATAAAGTGCCCCTATATATTTATGATGTAGTTTCATCCAGATATGAACACCCAACAATGAATTTGCCTGCACTGAGTTGTGTGCAGTATCATTGTTGTGTATAAACTCTTCCAGCATATAAGGTTTCACTTTTCTTTTTCTTTTGTCCAGGGTGTACTCTGCCCTCACCCAGAGTCGGCTGAGATGGGCACCAGAATGAACTGCAGAATAAATGTTTTTTTTTTTTTCAATTCAATGCAAAGGCAACAAAATCCAGAAGTGTCATCACCAAAGTTTGATGCAATAGACAGTGTTTGACACTCACTGTTCAAAACAGGGTGGCATGGTGACATAGTGGTTAGCACGTCCACCTCACGGCAAGATGTTCCAGTCCTGTTCGTGTGTTTCTGTGTGGACATTAAGCTAATTGGCTGTTCCAGATTGCCTTTAGGTGTGAGTGGTTGTGTGTGTTGGCCATGTGATGGACTGGCGAGCTGTTCAGGGTGCTCCACGCCTCCACCTGGAGTTTCAAATAGTTTTGAAACAGTATGATAAGCCCAAATTTTACAGAACACTGTGTTGGGAGGCAGCATAAAAAAAGCTTTTAGAAAATTACTTTGCATGTTTTATTAAGCAAAACTGAACGTCCACTTTAATATTACACTTCAGAAAATGTGGCCAGTTTTTATTTGTTCTAAATAAAATGCACAGATTACCAGTACAGCGGATATGTCACATATATTGTCACATTTACAACCATCACAATACCAATTGATATAAATATATATATATATATACATACATACATACACACACACACACACACACACACACACACACATATATATATATATATATATATATATATATATATAT
>JAOUQZ010044975.1:0-10886 GCA_028564935.1 Neosilurus hyrtlii | reverse complement strand
GGGGGGGGGGGGGGGGGGGGGGGGGGGGGGGGGGGGGGGGGGGGGGGGGGGGGGGGGGGGGGGGGGGGGGTGTTTGTACTTTACCTTAGCGCTGTAGGCTACGTAATGCTTCACCAGAGCGTCCAAGTTGTGCATGGTGGGTTTATCTGCAAAAAAATAAGTTAAAGAAAGTCAAAAGTCTGTTCCAACGTCCGCAACAACTCTCTGGAAGTCGAACTCGGTGGAGGGAACGATTCTGACACAGGAAGTGAGAAATTACACAACACGAGTGAAGAAGCGAATCTGAACGCATGACCCGTGTGACTGAATCTGCTAGCGTTAGCAGGAAAAACTGCTTATATCGACAGTCTCCTGGTGTGAAGCACAGTCAGAGCTCCTGTTTACACTTCTGACTTCTCGCTTTTCTTCAAGGCTGAGCGCCGAGTCTCTGTAAATGAAACATAACTGGAAATAAATAAATAAATAAAAAATACCGCAATGTACTGTTTGTATATCTCCTGTCAATCATGCTAATGGGGTGTGTCTATAGCATGAGTGACAGGTGGGACACAAATACCAATGTGCTATTTGTATCTCTTCTGTCAATCATGACAGTCACACCCCCTTAGCTGATTGCTCCGCCCCTCCTCAATGACGAGGTGCCGTGATGAAGACATTCAAGTGCATCGTCCCTTTATAACCTTGGCCGCGTCCAGTTCCGCTCGGAGTGAATATATGGTGTATGATGTGTAGAGGATGATAAACGAACCCGTGCTCCCTGTGTCCCTGTTCGTCCCAGAGCTAAATCGTCCGTGATGAATGAAACGGCTAAAAGAGTGTTTCAGGGGCATGACCTAACACCAGTTAAACCTGACTCAGCACAGAGAGGGAGAGAGGGAGACAAAAAGAAAGAAAGAGAAAAAGTTAGAGACAAAATACACTTGGAGGAGACGGATAGAGGCACAGACAGAGCAAGAGAAAAGAATGGAGGAATAGACACTAAAAAAGAGAAGAAACGGAGAGAAAGAGGGGCTGGGGTAGAGAGACAAAAGGAGAGAGAGAGACAGACAGGGGGGAATAGAGAGTGGGAGACAGAGAAAGAGGGGAATAGAGAGATGGGGGATAGAGAGAGAGAGAAAGGGGGTAGAGAGAGAGAAGGGGAGGAATAGAGAGTGGGAGACAGGCAGAGAGAGAGAAAGGGACAATAAAAAAAAGGGGTAGAGAGGGGGATAGAGAGTGGGAGACGGGCAGAGAGAGAGAAAGGGGTGATAGAGAAAAGGGGTAGAGAGGGGGATACAGAGTGGGAGACGGGCAGAGAGAGAGAAAGGGGCGATAGAGAAAAGGAGTAGAGAGGGGGATAGAGAGTGGGAGATGGGCAGAGAGAGAGAAAGGGGCGATAGAGAAAAGGAGTAGAGAGGGGGATAGAGAGTGGGAGACGAGCAGAGAGAGAAAGGGGCGATAGAGAAAAGGGGTAGAGAGGGGGATAGAGAGTGGGAGACAGGCAGAGAGAGAAAGGGGCGATAGAGAAAAAGAGTAGAGGGGGGGAATAGAGAGTGGGAGACAGGCAGAGAGAGAGAGAAAGGGGCGATAGAGAAAAGGGGTAGTGAGGGGGGGAATAGAGAGTGGGAGACAGGCAGAGAGAGAGAGAGAGAGAGAAAGGGGCGAATGAGAGTGGAAATATTATTCCAGAGTTTCTCTTTCTCACTCTGTAAACAAACTCTTTGTGAAATGAAGTGCTGAGAGAGAGAGAGAGCGAGCAGTGTTTGTTAGACTCCTCCCTCAGAGGGATAATAAACACTCGTTCATCTGCACTTCATCCCTTTATCATCACCTCAGCTGCGATGACTCACCTCACTCTCCCTCTTATTAACTTCACCCGGAGTATTTTAGAAAGCTGCTTTTCAGCACTCGTGATCACATCCACAGGAACAGCTCCGGAATTACCGGCACCATGGATACAAACATTTTTAAAAAACGCTATCGCCATCAGTACCATTTCTGGTGTTGATGTTGGGACTGGGTACCTACACATGCCTAGCAATTTTCGTTACACTGCAATATCCAATATGGCCGCCACAGCTGCCATCTTGAATCTGTATTTGGTGCACCAGCTCAAAAACGCCATCACCGATCACCATTTTCGGTGTCCATCATATTGAATCATGTGGCACGAGGGCGGAGGGATATTGACTGCTTTGCAGGACTATTTTTTCCAACCTGAACCCTGAACTTGATCGGATGTTTGTCTTTTATTTTAACATGAAGTTTATCGGAGCCACAGCGCTTCTTGTAGAGCAGGGAATTCGGCTACGGGACATCGCAGTGATTAAACATCAAGAAAAATCAGGACTTAAAGCTTCCTTCCGGCTAACAGACCCCTCCGACATCCATAAAATATCCAGAGCTACCTGCACGGGTGGAGAGGAGTGATAAATTCACTACTTCACTGAACATGGGCGTGACCAAACAGGCGGGTGTCCGGGGGCGGCGTCCTGTCTCCATCGTTAATAGCCTGTAATGCCTGGAAGTCAGGATCTGCACAGGAAGGAAGTCTATCACCAACAGCGACCGGAATAGCAGAGAGTCCGGGCACTATGATGTACACAGAGTCTTGCACCTTATGCAGAAACATTAACATAATTTTCCGAACTGTTTAAGCAAATTAGGGTCATCGGAAGGCAGGAGCTTATCACAGCCGACACTGGCATAGGCAGGGTACACCCTGAACAGTTCACCAGTCCACCACAGCCAACACACACACACACCGCCTAGGGGCAACTTGGATTATTGAAAATGAGCCTAACGTGCATGTCTTTAGACTATGGGAGGAAACCAGAGTACCCAGAGGAAACCCACGCAAGCACAGGGAGTTTAAGGTGCAAACTCCAAACTCTTTCTAACACTGATGTGCGTGTCCCTTTAAATAAATTGAGTAATAAACTTCTGTGTGCTGCGTGCACTCCGCCTGGTCATCAGTTCCGTCCTTTAACAGTGACACTGCAACTCTGTCGACACCAACAAACCGCTGCCAAAGCAGTAAACCCGACCGTTAACAACCCCTCGGCGGTATCACTCACTGCTATCGACAGCTGACGGAGCGGCCGTGTCACGGCTCGTACCTTTCCTCCTGTTGAAGCTGATGTTCATCGTGATGAGAGACGTGAAGCTCCACGGGTCCCGACAGGAAACACCTGAAATACAGAGCGAGACAAATATATAAACATATGCATTCCAAAGTCAAAACACAGCCATCTTCCGATGCCATGACGACAAGCTCTTGTTCCCGGATGATGCTACTTTTGTTTATTTGTATTATTACAAGGCGGCGGCGTAGTGGTTATCACGTCCTGGGTCCGAGTCCTGGACACGGCGAGGGCGTTTCTGTACGGCATGGTCATGTTTTTCCCATGCTCGCATGGGTTTCCTCTTGGTACTCCGGTTTCCTCCGACAGTCCGAAGACGTGCTGTTCTAAATTGTCTCTAGGTGTGAGTGTGAGCGTGAATGTTTGTGTGTGGTTGTGTGTGTGTGTGTGTGTGTGTTGACCCTGCGATCGCCTGGCGAGAAGTTCAGGGTGTACCCCGCCTTCACCCAGAGTCGGCTGAGATAGGCTCCAGCCTCCCTCCGGGCCTTAGAGTGGGATTAAGCAGCTGAATGAATGGAATGATATGAACCATATGATTATATGGTACTTTGGCCATATTTTTTCATCCCTAGTTGAAAAAATAGAAGCATAAATTAATGAAAAGGTTGTAATTAAATCATTTCTGATCTAAAGTCTCTCCACAAACGCAAATGAAATCGATTTTAAACGAAACGTCTGTCTGAAAACGCTTCCATTAAAAGTCCATCAGCGGAATACAAAGTACTAAAGGACGGCGAGTTTAATTGGCGTGACAAGCCAATAAAAGAGACATCAGAAGTCGAAATTATTCCGAGGGAGTCGACGTGTCCGGCGCTGGGGAAGAAGACGTAATAACAAGACCCCCCGTCACCTTTCGCTTTCACACCATTAAAAAGTGCTTTTCAGCTCAAGTGTCTCAATGAAAACGTGACACGAGCCAGAGATGTTCTTCTCTGTTGGGGGGTGGGGGTGGGATGGGGGTGAAGGTGTATAGTTATTTATTTAAATCTAGCAGAGAAAATGAAAAGCAATGGACACTTAATTACATTCTGAGTGCAGGAGATGCTGCAGAGGTCTTAACACCCCCCCCCTCCTCCTGACAAATGCATTTAAAGCTGAGGTGGAAAGTCGAGCAGTGAAGATAAAGAAGAGGTGCATCTCATTTAAATCATGTGTCATTACCGAAAAAAACTAATCCCCACTCACTCAGCAGGAGCACGAGCAGTGCCGGGGGTGAGAACGGAAACGGGAAACGTGTCTCGGACGCACGTGTTTGCCTCTGGACGGCGTGTTCTGACCAGATAACCGATGCACTCCGAATTTCAAACCGAACTTTCATTTTCCCCTCAAGTCTAAAGCGCCACCTGATTTAGTAATAACATCAAAATCCACATTCAGTCTTTTGAGTAGATTTATATATAAATAAAATATATTACTGCATCACGTGTCATTTCAAAGCTTAAATCTGTTCTTTATATATTTTTTTTCATTTTTCATTAATATATTATCAAATATTTATTTTATTTTTTAAATGAATTGATTACATTGATTTTTAAAGTCTCCTTTCAGGATAAATTACTTTATTATATTATTAATAGAGTATTACAATAAGTAATATAATAATTTAATAATGAATTATATGGACTCCTAATTTTTTAAATAAATTATATTTATCTAACTTTTTAAAAATTTACATTTTTAAAAAAATATATTTTTATACATTCTTTCAAGTTTATAAAAAATTACAGAAAATGAGACAGAGAGAGATGGAGGAAGGGAGGAAGAGAGAGAAAATGAGAGAATGAGAGAGAATTAGAGCAAGAGAAAGAGAGAGAAAATGAAAAAGAGAGGGAGGGAGGAAGAAAGACAAATGAGAGAGGGAAAGAAGAAAAAGATTAAAGATATTAAAAATATTTATATTAAATTTATTCCTGAAATAATTTACTTATAATTATTTATACATTTTCAGCACATTTTTTAAAAATTACATTAATACAATATCATAAATATGATAGTTATTTACTTTTTTTAATATAAATATAAATGTCTATTCTTTCTTTTTTTGTTCCTGAGTACATCCATCTAACTATTTAAATAACTACCACCCATATTCCTAAAGCTCCGCCCCCAGGATCTACACTGTCCTGTAGAGTACCGTGTGTATAAAATGATTGACAGGAAGTGTAGCCAAACACAAACAAGCATTCCGGACCAGAGGTCAGATTTCCGTAATCATTTTATAGCACCTTAATGCACTTATTACTAACTGCTACTTAAATCTGTTTAATATGAACAAATTTACATATCTACACTACTAGATTATTTTTATGAATAAGGAATAAATAAATAAACAAGCCAGTGAAATGTTGCACCTTTAAATGCTCATCCTCTCAGTTTATATACGAGCCATTCAAGTCCTTGAGTGGTGAAGGGGTTAAACCTTACGGCTAATAAATGTCTTACATCACTTCCCACTCGGGTGTTAATGTTCTCCAACTACCTGCATGTCAAGTGAAATGACTTCTGTAATATTTCTCCGCAAACGCTCAGTCTGGAGCCGAAGAAAACAGCCGGGAGGTTCGCCTGCAACGCTGATGGATAGCTTATTAAAAAAGTGACAGCCGCAGGGTCCGGGTGGAGGAAAAGAAGGCAAGGAAAAGGGTGCAGAGAACTTCTGGAGGAGACCCAGTCTGTCATTCACAACTTAGTGCGGCCAAACAGCTTCGTATGGAGCCATCCGGGGGAAAAACTGGCGCTTGATTTGAGCCGTTACATTATTCTGGCTTTAGAGAGTAAAACCAAACTGGTGACCATCCATGTGCTGCACTCGCATCGACAGGTTTCATTCACTTCACAAAGAAAAAGATCACTTCAGAATGTTCTGAAGTGTATACTGGTAAAATAGGCACAATCTGATTGGCTCGTTCTCGCAGCATAATTAACAGGTATTCCATAAATTTTAATTGGACAAGCACTGATAGCTGACGCGGTGCTGCGGCTCATCCAATGAGAGTGAGTGAAATAACTGCGTTATTTAATCCATGCCCACTGGAATATTTGTAAAAATATACGTTCTTACCATTAAACACTTAACGAAAGAGCCGGTTAGCGTGCTACAGACCACTGACGAGGCCCGGACAGAGGACAGAGAGCGTTTGGCTGAAAAATATTTCTATTTCTTAAAAGTAAAAAAATGCTTTCTTACCATCATCAGACTCTTTATTACTTTTTAAGAATTAACTCTAAAACAAATGGAAAGCAGGACAGCTAGCAAGTTAGCTTAGCAACAGTCATGGCTGCTTGTGTTTTTTGGGGTTTTTTTTGTAGTGATGTAGCAACTAATCGAATATATGTTCCTAGTTTTGCAGTAGTAGTAGTCCATTAACCAATCAGACTGTTCGATTGCTCATATCCATTAAGTATGAATAGAATAACAGACATGAACTCAGCAGAACGCGTGTAGAGCGTACCACCCGCGTATACATTACGATGGAAGTATCCCTAGGTTAATAACCGCTTACAGCCTCATTCTTATTATCTGAATCTTCTTGTATCTTCCCGTTCTTAAAATCTCGTTAATAAGATACGTAGCAGTACTTTGTTTTTTTTTTTTTACTTTACTTAAAAACTTACTTTACTTTTTTTCAGACCGAATTTAATTTCGAACTCTAATCTTAGTTCTCAAAATACAACGCAGAGCTACGTTCCTCTTCTTTCCCATTCAAGACCCTTTCCCACACAGCCGGGCAGCTGTTTTGGCGACGATGTGTGGATTATTAGCTCTTCAGCTCTACAGATGTTGAGAAACGAGGGAATATGATGATGTGCTTCACAGTGCACATGATCTCATTACATGGGCAGTTAAGGAAAGCAATTAGGGCAGCGACGAGCACGCGGCAGGACGGCGCACTGAATGGGTCTTCGTTTTTTTATCCAGAACATACAGTTCTGTCTGGGAGGAGAGGAAACTATACACACAAAGGTTGACATTAATATATATATATATATTATATAATTCCCACTGACTACAACTGCACCATATTTCTCTTACTTCACATACATAAGGTTCATTAGGGCGAAGGTGGGTACACCCCGGACAGCTTGCCAGACCATCGCAGGGTCATCACGCACCCAACTATTCACACCAAGGGGCAATTAGCCATAACGTGCATGTGTTTGGACTTTTTGAGGAAACTCTCAGCCAACTCCGGGGGAGGGCAGAGTACATACACCCTGGACAGACCATTACATGGCTATATATGTATGTGTGTGTGTGTGCCCCCAGTACAGCTAACTGGGTTATCAAATGCTGGCCATGTCTCTCACTGTCTATGGTGAGAGGCATGTAAAAGAATTATTGCTGCGATAGCCTGGCGAGCTGTCCAGGGTGTACTCTGCCCTCGCCCAGAGTCGGCTGAGATGGGCGCCAGCCTCCCCGCGACCCTAATTAGAATTAAGAGGTTCCTAAAATGACTGACTGCCTGTGTGTGTGTGCGTGTGTGTGTGTGCGTGTGTGTGTGTGTGTGTGTGTGCGTGTGTGCGTGTGTGCGTGCCTGATTTTAACCCAAAACAGCTTTTGGCTTTTTGTAGAATAAGTATTAAATGAACTGAGAACTGAAGTATTAAATGAACTGAAGAGACAACTTAGCGGTTAGCTTAGCACACTTGGCATCCACTTCCATTTTTTTTTCCTGTAATGACATAGCTGCTAATGGTATATGCGCTAATATCCTCGTAGTAGACTAGCCAATCAGAACGCTTGACTGCTCATATCCAGTGGGTTTGGAAGAAATGAAATCCCAATTCCTGCTTTAAAACAGTTACTACGCCAACAGTTATTATGGTAACTAAATGATACAAGCTGGTGAGATAAAGATGAAAAGAAAGAAGGGATTTATTTTGACAGGAAGAGCTTTAATGTAATTATATGATAATAATAATAATAATAATAATAAACCTCGGCGTGCTTTGTGATGTGCTGTACAGTGAGCGCGGCTCCTTTTTTCTTGTTTACCGAACCGTTCTATAAAAGCAGTACAGTACTGAATATCAGTCCGGGTGGGATTCTGTACAACCGCACGACAATACCGTGTAGTATTGTTTAAACATGCAGCCAAGTGCGTTTCGACGCAGGGCTCGGTGCTCGGTAATGAGTCCCTCACACGTCGTGATTAAAGAGAATGGAGCCGTTTTAAAGCCGGGTGCGTCGGCTAACCAGCGCAGAGTGGCCTGCGCCCGTTTTTTTTCCTTCTTATCCAAGACAAAGCTCTTACCAATAACGGAGCGGGTTCATAAATCTTAAGTGCTGACTCTGAGCGCCGCGTTTAGAGCTTAAATCCATCTGAATAATTTCCCTCTAATCTCCGCGCCTGTTTCTGCATGATAAGGCCTCTGCCCTCGTGCGATGCCGCGCTCCGCCCGAGTCACTTAAATATGCCCATATTTTACCGTCAGCCATTAATTTCTGGGTGAGTGTAGAGCAGTACGCTTGTTTCTTCTTCTTTTTTTTTTTAAAAACCAAGTAAAGGTGGGACTGTTGCCAGCTGCTCAATGACAATCCGAACAGATGTTCCCCATTTAGCTTTTCACCCAGAAAGGTATATGAATATGAAGGAATGAAGAGCAGGAGGTGGAAGCACGGACAGCCGCATTTGTTAACTCGGCCGTATCACGGACGGACGGCTTTAAAGGCTTTGCTTGCTGGATAAAGGAAACGTTCGGGCGTATCCTGAAAGACCTTCAGAAAGAAACAAAGCATGCGTAAAGCGTAATACACCCGTCTTCTATCTTCTAACAGGAGCTCAAGAAACAACCAGCTGATCTGATCCAACTCATCCTTAATTAGTGCTTAATTAAAACTTCACGGAGACGCGTTACACTGAGGAGTCTCTGTACAGCAGACAGAATACCCATCCACCTATCCATCCATCTGCATAGCCACTTTATCCTAATATATATATGATCTCCATCTATCTGCCCAACTGTTTTATCCTGCTAGGAACGCAGGGGAGCCTAGAGCCCATCTCAGCCAACTCTCACACCTAGGGCCAATTCAGAACAGCCAGTCAGCCTACTGTGCACGTCTTTGGACTGTAGGAAGAAAACCGTTATATCTGGACGGAACCCATGCAAGGACAAGGAGAGCATGCAAACTCCACACAGCAACACCCTCATCAAGCCCGGGACTCGAACCCAGGACCTTCTTGCATACGTGAGCCCTCAAACAGTCCTCAAATCTACCCCTGCTCCTGGATGTCCACCTACATTCTGATCATCTGGCGATTTAATCGATCGCTGGTTCGGCGTCACCTCGTGTGCGTACCTCTCCGAGTTGTTGCGGGTTGATTTGAACTCGCTCTCCGTCTCCACATGAGTGATAGCCCCGATTAGCATCACGACACGAAAGGTGAAAAATGCACATCGCACACTATATTTCACCAGAAAGTGCAAGTAGACATTAATATCCCGTAATGGCTCGGAGCGTGATGGATGCACGGCGGAGTCGGTCTGTGCTGCCCGGTTTGTTTGGCCCTCTGTCACGATGTTCACCATTTACACGACAGAAACCTTCCTTCTGTCCTCCTTTAGGTCAAAATCTATCATATACTGGATAAATATGTAGGAAACACACACACACACACACACACACGAGTAAAGTGTTGTTAATAATTTTGTTAACTGGTGAGAGATTCGATGTATTTCATTTTGCTCATTTAATCAGCACTGAACACCCCCCCCCCTCGTTCTGTGCTTCTTTATCTTACTTAGCATCTCCACACACACACACCCCACACCCCCCAATCTGTCTCTCTATCTGGCTGTCTGTATGTCTGTCTGTTTCTCCCTCTCTATGCATCTCTCTCTCTCTCTGCCTGTCTGTCTATCTCTCGTTTTCTCTCTGCCACTCTGTCTCCCTCTCTCCTTTTATCTCTTTCAGACTCTTTTCTCTTTGTCACTGTGTTCTCTTTCTGTTCTTCCTGTTTTTACTGTCACCTTGTATCTCTGTTTCTTTTGTCTCTGTATCTTTGTTTCTGTCTTGTTTTTAGGAACTCTCTCTCTCTCTCTCTCACACACAGACAAACGAAGCACTCTCTCTCTCTCTTTCTCATGCACTCTCTCTCTCTCTCTCTCTCTCTCTCTCTCACACACACACACACACACACACACACACACACACTTTCTTTCACCATATAAAAAAGAAAGAAAGAATCCTATTAAAAAATGAAAGGTCTTCCTTCAGAAGGCAGATTTGTTAAATCCTTTTATTTATAAAAATCATTAATATGAAATAATTTCATCAAAGAAACTGGCAGTGACGCACAAGTCATTTATAAAAGCACGAAAACACAAATACCTCGATTCTCACAACATGAACGTTCAACGACTGAATTTCCTTCATCTACATTCTCCGCACTCTCTACCTCCCCACTCTCCACACCTTCCGCACTGTCTACCTCCGCAACCTCCACACCTTCTACCTTCCCACTCTCCACACCTTCCGCAGTGTCTACCTCCGCACTCTCTACCTCCCCACTCTCCACACCTTCCGCAGTGTCTACCTCCGCAACCTCCACACCTTCTACCTTCCCACTCTCCACACCTTCCGCACTGTCTACCTCCGCAACCTCCACACTCTCCACACCTTCCACACCTTCTACCTCCACACTCTCCACACCTTCCACACTCTCTACCTCCACACCCTCCACACCCTCCCCACTCTCCACACCCGCAACCTCCACACTCTCCACCTCCACACTCTCCACACTCTTCACCTCCACACTCTCC
>JAOUQZ010044974.1:0-10887 GCA_028564935.1 Neosilurus hyrtlii | reverse complement strand
CTCACATACACACACTCACACCCACCCACACACACACACACACACACACACACACACACACACATAGACTCATACACACACACACACACTCACACCCACACACACACTCTTTCTCTCTCACATACACACACTCACACCCACACACACACACACAGTCACACACACACACACTCTCTCTCTCTCTCACACACACACACACACACACACACACACATGCATATACTCACATACACAAGCACACATACACACTCTCTCTCTCTCTCTCAACACACACATACACACACACACACACATAGACTCATACACACACACACACACTCTTTCTCTCTCACATACACACACTCACACACACACACATGTATATACTCACATACACAAGCACACATACACTCTCTCTCTCTCTCTCTCTCTCTCTCACACACACACACACACACACACACACACACACACACACAAAATCTCTCTCTCACACACACACACACACACACAAACACACACTCTCTCTTTCTCTTTCTCTAATACACACACACACACCCCCACATGTATATACTCGCATACACAAGCACACACACACTTTGTGGAACCAGCTTTTGTTTTGATTGCAGTCATGAGTCTGTTGGGATTCACATCTAGACTGTACAATATTCACCCACTCTGTTCAAGTTCAGATGGATTGGATGGTGATGTTGATCTTCAAGTAATTTAACAGATTTTTAATAGGGTTTAATTCTGGGCTCCGACTAGCCCATGCAGGGACATTCACCTTTTTCTCCTTCAGACACGGTGGGGGCAACTTCGACTGTGTCACTTTAGAAGGTGAACCTTCTTCCCATTGAGAACTTTAGCAGAGCGCAGCAGGTTCTCCACAGCAGTTTTTCCATATAGATGCGTGCACCATTCCCTGCTACAGAGAAGCATCTCTACTACAGGATGCTACCTCCACTGTGCTTTACAGGAAGTATGGGGTTCTTTGCCTGGTAAGCTGGATTTAGTTTATACCAGATATACTGTTTGTTGTTAAGGCCAAACAATTAGATGTTTTGTCTCATCTGACCATAACACAATTTTACCCCTTAGCTCAGTGGGTATGACATCACGTGTGATGTCCACATGTCCGTCCGTCCATTCGTCTGTCTGTCTTTTACGTGGATGTAATAAGTTGTATTGAGTATTTACATCTGGAAAAATATTTGTGTATGTGTTTTTATTTCAGGCTGCAAAGCAACAAAAAGTGATAAAAGTATGAGTATGAAAAAGTAAGAGTATTTTAAAGGAGGCTGATTCTTGTTTGTTGTTTGATCCTAGTTTGTTGTTTGATACACACTGCACTTAAACACACTTTATACTGTCTAAACTACAAATAAACAACAATTACGCATCACATTCTGGTGGGGCAGCACTCAGTGGTAATCACTTCCACCTCTCAAAGAGAGGGTTGTGGGTTTGAGCCTTGGCTTTCTGTGTCGAGTTCAGATGTTCTTGCCATGGTTACATGGGTTTCCTGAAGGTTTTCCGGTTCTCCCATGGTCCAAAGACATGAATATTAGGCTTACTGGCTACTCTAAATTGTCCCTAGGTGTAAACATGAATGGTTCTTTGTGTCCTATTCTTCTAGTGAAAGGATTTTTTGATGCAATATATTTAAATTCATCTCTGGTCATGTAACTCTGATCATGTGATTACCCATAATCCTCTGTTCTTTGTGTCAGTGTGTCCTGGATTTCCCAGCATTAGTAGAATATATTTTGACATTGTGTCTATGTGGATTATTGTATTGTGGTAATGATGGAATTTAGGAATGAGGTTAAAGGTTGCAGGATAAAGAAGGAATTCTGATGTTTCATGCTGCATCCCAAAATAATTTCCAGAATTCCCTTCATTTTAGCCATGTGAGACTGTGAGGACAGTATCTCTTCTTACACCACCATACTGTTAAATTCTCGATTGTGATTGGTCAGAAGGTGCTAAATTCTGGATTGTGATTGGTCAGATGGTGCTGAGATCTGGATTGTGATTGGTCAGACGGTGCTGAGATTTGGAATATGATCAGGCAGGATGTACTGAGTTTTGGATTGTGATTGGTCAGAAGTTGCTGAGTTTTGGATTGTGATTCTTTAGAAGGTGCCAAGATCTGGATTGTGATTGGAAAGAATGTATTGAGTTTTGGATTGTGATTGGTTAGAAGTTGCTGTGTCCTGGATTATGATTGATGAGGAGGTGCTGAGTTCTGGGTGGTGATTGGTCAGAAAGTGCTGGGTTCGGTATTGTGATTGGTCAGAAATTGATTAATGCTGTATAATTATTGCACATTGTTGTTGTACATTGTTGTTTCCATAGTAACAGATCAACAGCATACACTATACAATTTAAAAAAGTGGAATTGTTGATATGGTGAAGTTATTTTAAGTAAGGGGAAAAATTTATACTTTTTTGCAGTTTCTTAGTCACATGTGATTTAACCTGAGAGAGAATAAAAAGAGATGGTGAGGGATTTATAGCTAATTTATTGTGCTTATAGCTGCAATAACGTCATTAAAATCAGATAATAATTAAAAATTAAATGTAATTGTAAGTTTTTTTGTGTAACAGGAATAAAACGCTTGTGGACAAGCTGTCAGAGAAAAAATACTCAGCATCAGGTGGTAGTGGTAACACACTACCCTGTCATTGATTATTTTTACGGCCGCAAATAGTAGTCATGGTTTTATAAATCTTTTAAAAGTGCAATTTAAAATTCAGAACTAAAAATAATGTAAATGTGAATTTCAAACAAAAAATCAAAACTTTGGTGAGATTTTTTTTAGATAATTCTATCAAGCGTAAAATTGAGTTGGGAACACATATTTCACGTATAGTCTCATGGTAAAGCACAAATGATAATGCTGTCTGTAAAAGGAGTGACAGAGAAGAATCTTTAATCTCATTACGTCAAACGCAGAACATTCACTATAGTATTTCATTAAAATGTATAAATTATGAATAATATTTGATTTAAAACTTAACTGGAATCTTGGTGATGTCTGATTTATTCATCGGTACAGAGTTTAGTCTCACTGACACATGTGACCCTAATCCTACACACACACTCATTATATAACACCAATATTACCCAGCAGCATGCCCCCTTTGTGTGTGTGTTGTTTAGAGGGTGACACGGGAGTGGATTTTCAGTCCTATCCCGTCCCACTGCCACAGAAAAAAATCTTGTCCCATCCAATTCCTGCCCCATCCCACTCCTGGTGAAATGACTTCCACTCCTATCCCGCTCCCATTAAGAATGGCTCCCGCTCCTGTACCCCTCCCTTTTTCCCCCCATGCCTACCTTAGTTGAATAAACCCAAACATAACATATATGCATTTTGCTAATTTATTGAGCACTTGTTTCCTTTAAACAGTGACATTACTTGTATGTTTTATGTCTTTTATCTTATGTCACACTCGACTCTCATGAGTTCAGTAATTAGCGGCTTCCCTGCCAGTTTTCTGAGATTAATAGATAGGTCGTTACTTCTGATTTTGCGGTGCAAATCAATTTTTACCTCATCGGTTTCTCCGCTGGTTTTTGCTCCCATTGCTTTTATTTTAATTCCGGTGGAAAGCAGCGGCCAGAAGCACTGTTGGCTTCTCAGGCCTGTAGCCAGGATTTGGAATGGGTGGCAGGAGGGTGAACTCTTTTGTTCGGCCGGGGGTATAGGGCCGCCAAGGTCCTGGGCGACACACTGGTATGGGGCCTGGGGGGGTGAGGGGTTGCTTTAGGATTAGGGTTAGGAAGTCCTCCTGAAGCTCCTAAGTAAGGTTAAAAATGACTTTTGGTTATACATTTTTTAGTAATAAAATATATATCTGTACAGTGCCTTTTTTTTTTAACTATGTTATGCTATGTTGTCGGGGACATTATGCCCCTGGTAGGGTCACCCAAGGCAAACAGGTCCTAGGTGAAGGTCCAGACTGAGCGCAGTTCACAAGACCTCTATGAGCAAAATTACAAGGACATGGTTTTCCTTGCCCAGATCCGGTTACGGGCCGCCCCCCACAGTTGTGGTATAACCCACTGGACTACATGTTGGACTGTAATGAAATTTTGTTATATGGTTCGTATTTTATGATTTCACCCAAATGAGGATGGGTTTCCCTCTTGAGCCTGGTTCCTCTCAAGGTTTCTTCCTTGTGTCAACTGAGGGAGTTTTTCCTTGCCATTGTTGCCACGGCCTTGTTCATTAGGGATGTGTAGGGGCTGTAGAAAAATTTTTAGATTCCTCTCTAATTTAATTTTACTATGTATAGCTACTTTCTGACAATGTCAATTGTAAAAAGCGCGATACAAATAAAATTGAATTGAATTTAAATTTCTTGACCAAGTCATGGGCTGAAGGAACTGTTACCTCTTCCTCGTTGGCTGGGAGGAGTGGTGGTTGGTACCCGTGGGCGACCTTGAAGGGGGAGAGTCCGGTGGCCGCAGTGAGGAGCGAATTGTGGGCGTGTGAGGTGCTCGCACCAAGTGGTCTGGTTCTGGGCCACCAGGCATCTTAGACAGGTCTCCAGTTTTTGGTTCAGCCGCTCCATCTGGCCGTTGGATTCTGGATGGTAACCGGAAGATAGGCTGATGGTGGACCCCAGGCAACGACAAAACTCCTTCCAGAAACTGGATATAAATTGTGGACCCCAATCAGAGATGATGTTTGTGGGGAGACCATGGATCCGGAAGACCTGGGTGATCAGGGTGTGGGCGGTTTCCTTGGCCGGGGGCAGCTTGGGTAAGGAGATGAAGTGAGTCATTTTCGAGAAACAGTCGACTACTGTCAGCACGACCGTGTTGCCCTTAGAGGGGGGCAGGCCCGTGACGAAGTCCAGGGAGATGTGCGACCACAGTTGGTGCGGCACGGGTAATGGCTGGAGGAGCCCCATCCGGACCTGTCTCGACGTCTTGCTCCTGGTGCAGATCAAGCAAGCTGCGACATACTTAGCCACGTCCATGGCGAGGGAAGGCCACCAAAACCATTGCCTGACCACAAACATGGTACGCTTCACCCCCGGATGACAGGATAGCAAGGATGTGTGTGTGGGGACCGCTGGGACAGACCCGCCCCCACCCCAACATTGGAAGCATCCACTTCCACGATAAACTGGTGCCTGAGGTTGGGTATCTTCAGCATCGGTGCCATGGAGAACAGCTTCTTCAGCTTCTGGAATGCCCTCTCAGCCTCTGGACTCCACTGGAAAGTGACTTTGGAAGAGGTTAGTGCATGTAGTGGCGCAGCCACAGAACTGAAATTACAGATGAACCTCTGGTAAAAGTTGGCGAACCCCAGGAACCGCTGTACCTTCTAGCGTGACGTGAGGGTTAGAAACAGCACTAACCTTCTCGGAGTTCATCTGGACGTGGTTCGGGGACACGATGAACCCCAGGAACGAGAACGAGGAGGTGTGGAACTCGCACTTCTCTGCCTTCACGAACAGCTTGTTCTCCCACAAGCGACTCAGGACCTAGTGGACGTGGCGTCAGTGGGTGGCAAGATCTGGAGAAAAAAAACAAGTATGTCATTTAAATAAACGAAAACAAAGTCATTGAGGTACTCACGTAGCACCTTGTTAATGAAGCCCTGGAAGACGGTTGGTCATCCCGAAGGGCATGACGAGGTACTCATAGTGGCCCGTGGGAGTACTGAACCCGGTCTTCCACTCGTTCCCCTCACGGATCCTGACCAGGTGGTATGCGTCCTGCAGGTCCAACTTTGTGAAAACTCTGGCCTGTTGGAGCAACTCGAAGGTGGAGGTGAGGGGAAGCGGGTACTGGTTCTTCACTGTGATGTCACTAAGGGTGCGATAGTCAATGCACAGCCTAAGCGAGCCATCCTTCTTTTCCACGAAAAAGAACCCTGCCCCAGCCAGTGAAGAGGAAGGCTGAATGATGCCAGCTCGCAGAGAGGTCTCGATGTACTCGTCCATGGCCCGTTCCGCTGTGTATAACATGGGGCTTGCCAGTGGAAACATGGATGAGTACAAGACCACATCCTACAACGTTCACAGAATGGTGAAGGATGTGAAGCAGTGCTATGGCAGAAACTAGAGTCACAATTCCAACAGAGTGGCTCTAGGAGTCTGTGGCAAGGACTAAGGAATATGATGGACTACAAAACACCATCTCCCAGATCGGTGAATGCAGACACTTCTCTGGCAGATGAGCTAAACACCTTTTATGCTCGCTTTGAGGCTGCAGCTTACAGCGCTAACAGCATTAGCAGTGCTAACATCGCTATGGGCAGCATACTTCTGGAGCACACCAGAGAGGCTAACTCATTCACCATCTCAGAGCACGACGTGAGAAAGGCATTCAGGAGAGTGAATATAAGAAAAGCAGCAGGACCTGATGGCATCATGGGTTGGGTCCTGAAGACACAGGTCTGCCAACCAGCTTGCTCCAGTGTTCACTGAGATTTTCAACCTCTCTTTGGATCAGTCTATAATCCCGACATGCTTCATCATTATCCATCTCCATCATTATTCCGGTCCCCTGAATGACTTACCTCGGTAGTGATGAAGTGCTTCAAAAGGCTCGTCAGAGACTTCATCACTTCTTTCCTACCGGCCACCCTGGACCCGCTACAGTTTACGTACTGTCCCAACCGATCTACTGAGGACGCTGTCGCACACCTCCATAATCCACTATAATACTGAATCATCCGAACAGCGGAAAGGAGAATTATGTGAAAATGTTGTTTGTTGACTACAGTTCAGCATTTAACACCATAATCTCCTCCATACTCGCCTCTAAGGTGAAGATGCTGGGCCTTAGATCATTCCTGTGTCGCTGGATCTCCAACTTCTTGACAGGCAGACCACAGGCGGTACGGTTGGGCAACCATGTCTCACCCTCACTCACCCTCAGCACTGGAGCCCCCCAGGGCTGTGTTCTGAGCCCCCTGCCATATTTGTTATATATTTACGACTGTGTGTCCACTTCCAGCTCCACCAACATCATCAAGTTTGCTGACGACACTGTGGTAGTGGGTCTGATCTCTAACAATGATAAGACAGCCTACCTAGAGGAGGTTAGAAACCTGGAATTATGGTGCCAGGACAACAACCTTCTCCTGAACGTCAGCAAGACTAAGGAGCTAATAGTGGACTTCAGCACTAATCAGGAGAGGAATTACCAGCCCCTGATCATCAACGGGACTCCAATGGAGAGAATGGACAGTTTCCGGTACCTAGGTGTTTACATCATGCAGGTCCTGACATGGTTCTGTCATGTTAACACCCTGGTGAAAAAGGCACGACAGCATCTCTTTCATCTCAGACATGTCTATTAAGGTCCACCCTGGAACACAGATGAGTGGATTCGGGCAGCCTGTGTCATGATTCTCACTGCCCGTGAAAAGTGAACCCAGGTCTCCTGATTGAGAGAAAACTGAGTATCATGTGGGTCAGGGTTGAACACACTTGCAGGAGGCGTGAGGAAGGTTGAGGGGTTTTTAATGCCAGAAAAACAGAGAGAAAAACAAAATTCAAACAGTACAATATCAGAAAAAAACCAGGTTCCCTTTACAGGACACAAAAACCTAGACAGAAATCCACCGAGAAACACCCTACCTGTCATGGTGGCAAAAACTTCTCCGGGGGTGTCCATCCTCACTAAACTGGACCTTCGCAATGCTTACCACCTGGTCAGGGTCCGGAGAGACTACACACGGGTAGGCCCCCCTGATTGATCAAAGACACATCTCCTTTCCTTGGAGAACTGATGAAAGGACTGGCAAATTAGCTGTTCTATTTATGGCGCGGTGTGGCCCATGCCAGAGCCCTGTCCGTAAGGAGTGTGGTGACGTACACCACCCGCTCTGTGGGAAAGGACAGTGGTTGTAATTCAAATGTTAGGGCACACTGATTCAAAAACCCTCAGCAGCCACCAGGGTTGCTATTGTATCGCTGTGGCATGGGCAAGTGAGGCTCTGAGTAGTTGGGCAGAGTCCCAGTCGGAGCAGGAACTGGAGACTGCAGAGGAGCCTGCACAGGAACCCCTGGGAATGGAGGCAATAACTTGAGAGTTAGCAAAAGCTCTTCTAAAGGATTCTCATGTTTTCCCACCATTGCACCCTGTGCTGCTAGTACATTTTCATGACGCTGCATGCCAGCCTCCTGACTAGCCATAACTGTTGCCAGATGGAGGATTGGAAACTCCACAGAGGAGGCCTCCGCTGTGTCCAGTTTGTTGTGGAGTTCTTCTGTCATGATTCTCCCCGCTCATGAGAAGTGAACCCAGGTCTCCTGAAAGTTACACAGTCAGAACTAGCACACATTTTCCTCCGTTTTGATGTAAAAAAAACTTTTTCCAAGATTATCTTTTCTCACACTCTAGGATGACATCATGCACTCTAGCCCAGAACATTCCATGCAATAAACACCCATTATAAATACACAAACAGACTCAGAAATCCTTGACACTTGATTAAAGATTAAGACAAAACCCTAAAAGGTAGCAAAAAGCCATATCGACCATTGAAATAACGACTTTGACGTTTGTTGACATCTACCCATTTATTCCAGTTGGATTTTTTGGAGTGTTTTTTGGCTAATTGTGTCACTATGGTAACGCAAAATGGAAATAAAATTAATAGCACACTTCACGATGCCGAGATGCACATTTTAATATATATTGCATGGGTGCACATTGCTTTTTGGGCTGCATTAAGGGCAATGGAAGAAGAAAAAGAAGAAAGATTTAGAGAACCTTTTTTCTAGGGTGAATAGTAACATGTGTCTGCTCTTAAGCAACCACTTAATAACAACAGCAACAATAATAATAATAGCAGTATTAATAATAATAATAATAATGATAACAACAATATTAACAACAATCACAATAATTATATTAATAATAATAGTTGTAGTAGTAGTAATAATAATAATAATAATAATAATAACAAAACAACAATTGTAGTAATAATAACAACAACAATAATAGCAGTAATAATAATATCAATAATTACAACAACAATGACAACAGTAATAATAATAACAATAATGATAATAATAATAATAATAATAATTATGTGGTGCAGATCAACACCTGAGACTGATATGGTTTTTTTAGCTTGAGGTGTGAGAAGGTGTGCGGGGGACAGAAAATGCTGTGGTAAAGAGAATGTACTGCTGAATGAAACTGACTTGAATGAAACTTAGGGGGTTTGGGGTCTGAACTGAGTTTGAGGATCTGAATAACTTTCACAGGATGTACAGAAGAGTTTAAATATAAATAAACACTACTACAGCTACTACTACTGGTACTACTACACTCACATTCATTATTCATATTCATTATAATGAATATTATATAATATATCAATAATAGATGTTGGTTTCAGCATGGTAGTCTTTTTGTTCTGAAGGTTTTCTGAATGTTTTCAGTGTTTTATTTGTCGTGCTGTGCGATTTCTCATTAATAATTTTATTTAATTTCACTTCAATGTTTGGGACAGTTTTATACACTTCTCTTGGTCTGAGTATCTCTGAACTTACGGCCTCTCTCTCTCTCTCTCTCCCTCTCTCCCTCTCTCTCTCTCTCTCTCTCTCTCTCTGTTAATACTTAATGATGATTGATACAGCGGAGTTGTGGCTGAGCGTCGGGTTTCCCCTTACACTGATCTCTCATCTCACACACACTGCTCCTTCATCACTCCATTCAAATCTAACACAAGGATGATTAGCACAGACTCAGTGTGTGTGTGTGTTTCTGTTGGAGTGTTTGTTTAGCAGTGCAACAACAGGAAATGACCATGCTTCTCATTCCTGTGTGTCCCCGGTTATGCATTCCCAGCCTGCGTGCGTGTGTGTGTGTGTGTGTGTGTGTGTGTGTGCGTCTGTGTGCTGTGTGTGTGTGCGCGCGCGCGCGTGTGTGTGTGTGTGTGTGTGTGTGTGTGTGTGTGCGTGCGTGCGTGTGCGTGTGTGTGCATGTGTGTGCGTGTGTGTGTGTGTGTGTATGGATCAGACGTGAGGAGCTCATAATATCAGCTCTGATATCCGATGATGTCCAGGCTTTGTTTATATGAAATAATTTCGGTTCTATAAAAATCACACCTACAGGGTGGCAATAAACTACAAAATCTAGGTTATATACTAAAATATTACCCATTATTTATTATATCAGTAGAGTGGAGTGTATATATGTGATGTTTGTATTGTTAACTCCAAACTTCACAGGACACCGACACCCATACCTTATGAAAAAAGACCAGGGGTTCCAGTTGTGCCTAGGATCCTTACTAAAAGTGTACTCACACCTACAAATTTTAGCAGCTATATACAGGATTTTGAATGATCCATAAAAAAACTGAAATATGGCTTTCAATAAATATCCAGCTTCATTATGTATATATAGATTCCTATGCACAAATTAAGCTTCCTTAGCACCGTGTAGCAGGATAGAGAGTAATGAAGCAAGCAAAAATTATAAATTGATTATTTCTCAAAAAATGAATGTTCATCAGAGTTAAGTTAGATAGATAAATAATAAAATTTTGTTAGTATATCAGATGTAAGTTAGATGTTAGAGTTAAGTTAGATATTAGATTAGACTAGATTCAACTTTATTGTCATTACACATAAATATAATACAGAGTAACGAAATACAGTTTAGCATCTAATCAGAAGTGCAAAGAGCAGCACGTGTAATATATACGGTATATATACCGTGTTTCCCCGACAATAAGACACTGTCTTATTTTTTTTTTTCGGCTCAAAAAACACCATAGGGCTTATTTTAGGGGTAGGTTATATTTTAATTAACATTAACAGCAATTTCAATAAACAGGTGAGTGATTCCTCCACAACTGCTTTCTTGTACTCAGCGGTGCAGCTTTTCCTTTCTGCTCTCATGTCTGGGGTCAAAAC
>JAOUQZ010044973.1:0-10887 GCA_028564935.1 Neosilurus hyrtlii | reverse complement strand
TCTAATAGGTGCATAAACAAGCTCCAGTTAGTCCAGAATGCAGCAGCAAGAGTTCTTACTAGAACCAGAAGACACAATCATATCACCCCCATCTTATCTACACTGCACTGGCTCCCAATTAAATTTTGAAATTGAAATATAAATTGTTACTTTTAACATATAAAGCACTTAATGGTCTTGCGTCACATTATCTTAGCAAACTTCTTGTTGTTTATGATCCAGCATGCCACTTATATCAAAAGGTGCAGGCTTCTTAGTGATACCTCAGCAGAGCTTTCTCTTACCAAGCCCCACAATTATGGAATAAACTTCTAGTTACTGTTTGGGACTTAGACACAGTCTCTGTTTTTAAGACTTGGCTGAAAACTTACTTGTTTAGTAAAGCATTTTGGTAATAGCCTTTTATTAGGTAAAGGAGCAGATCTGGAGGTTCTCAAACATGGAGAGTTCTAAGTGTGATGTTGTAAACTGTGGTAAACTGATGGCAAGATGGTTTATTGGTTGCCGTCGCTCGGCATCCTCCTCAATTTTGCTTTGGTTACCTGAGCGGAAACAACAACGGAGGAAAAGGGGAAAAAGAGTCCTGGTCAGGCTGAGAAAGAGACAACACCGTACCCTGCTTCCCAGCATTCTCCTGGCCAACATCCAAAGTTTAGAAAACAAGCTGGATGAACTATGGGCCAGGATGAGCTGGGAATAGGGACTGCAATGTCTTTATTTTCAAGGAGACATCGCTGGACCCCTCAGTCCCAGACTCAGTCATTGTTCCCATGGGCCTCTCCATTTACTGGCAGGACAGGACAGAGGATTTGGGGAAGCGCAGGGGAGGTGGCGTGTGTATTATGACCAACCAGCGGTGGTGTGTGGATGTACAAACAGTTTCGTCGGGGTGCTGTCCGGACTTTGAACACCTCAAGGTTAAATGCAGACCTTTCTATCTGCCCAGAGAGTTTACAGCAGTGTTCTGTACCACTGTTTATATTCCCGCCTGACGCTGACATTACGCAGGCGCTGGGCGAACTGCACAAGGTTATCAACCAGCAGGAAACACTACACCCGGAAGCTGCTTTCATCATGGCTGGTGACTTTAACAAGGCGAACCTGAAGAAAGTTCTGCCAAAGTACTACCAGCATGTTGACTTTCCGACACGCGGTCATAACTTTTTGGACAATGTTTACACGCCGCTTGAGCATGCCTACAAAGCCCGCCCCGACCAACCTTCGGCAAATCAGATCACTCCTCCGTCCTGCTTCTACCAGCCTATAGGCAGAAGCTGAAGCGCAAGTAGCCGGTGATGCGCTTGGTTCAGCGCTGGACCGACCAATCAAACAACGTCCTGTGTCAATGCTTCCACAATACAGACTGGGATGTCTTCCGGACTGCAGCTGGAGAGGGAAATGTAAATGAGTATGCTGAATACGTTACCGGATACATTCACAAATGCATTGATGACGTCGTACCGCGGGTTACTGAACGAGCTTATCCCAACCAGAAGCCATGAGTCAATGGAGAGGTGCACACTGCTCTCAGAGAGAGGACAGCTGTATCTAAATCCGGAGATCCATGTGAGTAGAGGGAAGCCCGGTACGATCTGAGAAGAATAATAAAACAGCCAAGGGACAGTACAGAGAGAAGGTGGAGTCCTGTTACATTGGATCAAACATCAGGCACATGTGGACTGGGCTAAAGACCAATACAGACTACAAGGGGAGGAGCTACAACATGGGGGAGGTGAGTGCTTCTCTACCTGAGGAGCTGAACACCTTCTATGCCTGCTTTGACAACCACAGCAAGCCGGATTTTCTGTCAGAGGACAGCTATCCTTTTCAGACCCCTTAGGCAGACGTGTGTATATACTTTAAAAAGGTAAACACATGAAAATCTCCTGGACCGGACAACATCCCAGGCTGTGTTCTCAAAGCATGTGCTCAGGAACTGGCAGACGTCTTCACAGACATTTTTAACTATTCCTTGCCCTTGTCTGTTGTCCCCACATGCTTGAAGAGGACCACCATCGACCCTGTCCCAAAGAAACCTAATGTGAGCTGCCTCAATATCAATCGCCTAGTTGCACTCACCTCCATCATCATGAAGTGCTTTGAGCATATTGTCAAAACTCACATCACAGCTTCACTGCCTGCTACACTCGACCCATTCCAGTTTGCCTACTGGTCAAACAGATGCACAGACGATGCAATAGCCCTGGCTCTGCACACTACCCTCTCACACCTGGACCACAAGAACACTTATTTGCGGATGCTGTTTATTGACTTCAGCTCTGCTTTCAACACCATAATTCCATTGAGGCTTGTCATGAAGCTTTGGGATCTATGCATAAGTGTCTCCTTATGCAACTGGATCCTGGACTTCCTGACAGGCAGACCACAGGTGGTGCAGATTGGTGATGTGATGTACTCCAAACTAACGCTCCTCACTGGTGCCCCCCAGAGAAGTGTGCTCAGCCCCTTGCTGTATACCTTGTTTACCCACGACTGTACGGCCACACACAGCTCCAATACCATCATCAAATTTGCAGACAACACCACTATCATCGGCTATATTTCAGATGGTGACAAGCCCACTTACAGAGCAGAGGTGAGAGCCCTGACATTGTGTCAGTATTCTGTCTGGCTGCATCACTACCTGGTCTGGCAACTGTAATGTTCTGGACCGCAAAGCTTTACAGCGGGTGGTCAGATCAGCACAACACATCACCAGGACTGAACTGCAGGCCATCCAGGACCTCTACAGTCAGCACTACAGGAGGAAGTCCCAGTGGATCCTCTCTGATCCCAGCCACCCCAGCCACACACTCTTCACGCTCCTGCCATCAGGCAGATGGTACAGAAGCATCAGAACTCGCATCAGCAGATTCAGGGACAGTTTCTACCCACAAGCCATCAGGCTACTGAACTGCTGATATACCGAACAATCTGCACACTTTTTGCACACTCATTGTACACATTGTACATGCGCACACACTACCTCTGCACTACAGCCACTTTAGTGTTTTTAGTGTTTTTCTTTAGTGTTTTCCTTAGTGTTCTCCATTAGTATTTTTTTCCATCAGTATTTTGTTTTTTATTGCACTATGTACATATATATAGACATAATTTTTTTTTTTTTTAATTAGTCCCCTGTCAGTTATTTTAGTTAAAAAAGCTCCTAAAAAGCATGGTAGACATTTAGGAGTGCTCTGAACTTGATCTGTTGTCATCCACTAGCAAGCATCATAGAGGCAATGCCCTAAGTTCATCAAGTTAACTGTGAGAATGTTAAGTTACTATAAAAGTTATATTTTGTTAGAAAGTCGTGACATAAAGTGAGATTTAGGATAATTTTGTTTAATACTTAAAGAAATGCCAAAGCTGCCTGATAACAGCTACATTTGGCTAACCCTTAGCAAAAAGTAGTTTATTCAAGTGTACTACAAGTATACTAATTTTATACTAAAACTGAAACAGTATACTTGGAGTTTACTTATTATATACTATGTTTTATGTATTTCAGAATAGTATAGTGAAGTATACTCGGTTTATACTGATTAGTATAAAGAAAAGTCTAAGTACATCAATACTAATAGAATAAAATATATTTCAAGTATACTTCATAAAATAAACTTCAAGTATACTACTTTTTGCTAAGGGAATGTAAGGACGTATTAGTGTTAATTTGTGTTAATGTACAGAGAATATATATATTAAAATACAGATTGAATGTGTTTTGCAATTTTTTGTTATAGTTTTCACTGAACAGTAATGAAGACGTGTGGAAGTAAATGATGAACCTTACAATGACTCTGTCTTTATTCAAAGTGGTTTAACTTGGTGTTTAGTCAGAGTTTTGACACAGTGCACGAGAACACTACATATATATATAGTTATGCTGCCACAGTTAGTCATACCAGAGTCCCTGCTTGCACCCAGCACTAATAAACTCTTCTTTTACAATTAAAGCATTAACACCACCACCACCGTGAAATAAAGTTTCTCTTATATGGTTTGTATTTTTGGTTTCACCCAAATGAGGATGGGTTTCCCTTTTGAGCCTGGTTCCTCTCAAGGTTTCTTCCTCGTGTCAACTGAATGAGTTTTTCCTTGACACTGTCGCCACAAGCTTGCTCATTGGGGTTGTAGAAAAATGTTAACATTGATTTTGAAATTACTTTTACTATGTAAAGCTTTTTTTGTGACTGTCAATTGTAAAAGTGCTATACAAATAAAACTGAACTGAATTGAATTGATAACAATAATGATAATTGTAGTCATAAGCCATTTTGGCAAACGTTTATATCAAGTCTAAAGCCATCCTCACTTTCTGAGTGCAGGTCCATATGGGGCCATCATCAGAAAGAGTAAGGGGGTACAAGTATGGTAACTAAAGCTCTGGGTTCAAATCTTGTTTCTCTTTTTGCCTGTGTGACTTCCTCCTGATCCTTTGGTTTCCTCCCACAGTCCAAAGATAGTAGATAAGCTCATCTGGCTTCTTTAAATCACCCAAAGGTGTGAGTGGTCGTTTGTCTTTGTGTTAGCCCTGTGATAGACTGATGACCTGCACAATATGTACTCCATCTTTCTTCTGAGGTCAGCCGGGATTGGCTCTAGCTCACCTGTGACCCTGATGGATAAGCAGTACAGGTAATGGATGGATGGGTATGTCTATCTTACATACTTTATTGCTGTGTTACATGGGAACCTTTAATGGGTCATTTGATTATAGGTTATATATTTTGTGGTATTACATGAACACATGTTTATTGGGGAGGTGTAGTTGTTAGCACATCTTCCTTACCGCAAGAAGGTCCTGGGTTCAAGTCGATCATGCATGTTTTCCCTGTGCTTGTGTGGGCTTCCTCAAGGTACTCCAGTTTCCTCCCACAGTTCATAGACATGCACATTAGGCTAACTGGCAGTTCCAAATTGCATCTGTGTGTGAGTGTGTGTATGACTGTGAATGGATGTGTGTGTGTGTTGGCCCTGTAATGGACTGTAACTGTAGGCTGTTCAAGGTGTACTCTGCCTTCGCACAGAGTTGGCTGAGATAGGCTCCAGTTTCCCTGTGACTAATAGCAAAAAGCGGTTCAGCAAATAAATTAAAATACCTTTGTTCATTATTATATTGTTACATATATATATATGAAGACAAATGTATAAAATTTTACTCATAACAGTTACAAAAAGTGACACACACATTACAGCTGACCCTACAATTATTTATTGGTTTTCTGCTCTCTAATGGCTCTAAAACAAAAAAAAATAATAACAATAGCATAAAATTCTTGTCAGTAGCAGGCTTCTCTTTTTCTCATAAATTGATGATAAGGCATCAGTAATGATATTAATAGTCATGTATAGCCTATAGCATGTACAGACTACAGTATTTGCTTCAGAAGTCTTAGTAAATCCTGGATGTCCTGCGGCTAAATGATTTAAAGGTCGGTGGATGACAGGTTCTTAGAGATACAGGATCAGGGTAAAGTGAATGGCTTTCCTCTTGCGCATAAAGAGGAAGCCGCTCTTGGGTTACACATCAATTAATGCCTAAATGCAGGGTAACCTGATCCATTTTCAGGCTCATAGTTTCAGCAGTTTCTTCTGTTACACAGTGATGAGATACTGTAGGTACTTAAGAACTTTCTGGATTTTCTGATCATACATGAATGACTGCATAGCTCCACATTTCACAGATGAAGCACAGGACTCTTTGTGTGGATTTGAGGATTAAAGTTAAACCTTTAAAGTTGAAACTCATTTGAAATGTTTCATGTCAATAAAAGGCTACACTTTTTTAAATTATAGTAAGCAAACTGGTGTGATTAAATACTAGGCTGATTTAAATAGTATGTTTTTGATTGAGGTTAAGGACAAAAATTATCTGAAAATTTCAAAATGACTCTACTATCAGGTGTTCATTAACCAGAGCTGACAGAAGTGACGTGCTAATCAAGATTTCTTAAATCAAAATAAAATTCATGAAAACTGAAAAGAGAAGCTATGAGATGTATGGGACTCACCGAGATATTCTTAAACATACACAGTGACCACAAGAACACACACACACACATACACACACACACACACACACACACACACACACACACACACAAACACAGTCTTATGCAGAAATGAATCTATTTCTGCACTGTAAAATATTTCGTGTTTATAAACTTTTGATAAGCTATGTTTTTTTCTGCTTCTTTTTAGAGACGCAATCAGAAAAAAAAAAAAGGTACAAAGGGAAGAACATATCTGTACTTACAGGAACACTTTTGAAAAATGTTCCCTCAGAAATACAGTGTTGTTCTTTAAGAGACCAGAAGTGCACATTTTGATAAGCCGAAATGATACAAAATGATTGAACTATTTAAACCCTGAAGGGTCTTTGCTGCTGTCTAAAGGGGTGCGAGAGAAAAGTGGCCAGAAATGCAGTAATGCATTAGTTATTCATTATTAGTTCATTTGATATGGTAAAAAAAAAAAAAGAATCAAATAAAATAAAAAATTAACCACCACTCTCACCCCCACCCCCAAAACCAAGTGACAAGTATTTGTATTCTTTTAGGTATACACTTTTACATTCATTTTTGAGAGTGAATGATGTTTAAAATAAAGCCTTCATTCATTTATTCTATAAGTTTTACAGTCCTGTAAAAAATGCAGTAAACACCCATAAAACAGGCTTTAAAATGAAGCTTAAAGGTCATGATATTTGATGCTACCAGAATCAGAATATTTACACCAACTTTCTGATCTGTAACTCTAAGCTTTCACTCAGCACTGTTTCTAAAACTTCTAGCATTGAATTCACCCACACACTGAGCCTGTTCTAGATATAGTTGTGCTAGTTGTGGTGGCTTAGTGAGTAAAATGTGTTGAGTTACAGAAGGTCATGTGGTCAAAGCCCAGCACTGTGAAAGATCCATGGGCATGACCCTTTAGCTTGATTGTATCCTGGAGCAGTTTGTAAAAGCATGAATGTATTTGATTATGTGATTTAGATGGAATTGTGAATATTTTTACAGTAATTTCTGTTGTTTGTTGGATGTTTCACTGCTTTTTTTACAAAATGTTTTTGATAAACTGAAAATAAAATTACAAACTGTGTGGGCCTTAATATAAACAATAAAACATTGGATCTTATTGTATGTCTTTTTATCCTGATCAGCCCCAGCGGGATTAAGTCTTATTGGTAGATTAATGTTTGTCCGTAATGTATTAAAAGCATGTGCAATGTGTCTTTGTGTAGTTTTATCCACAGATGAATGTAAATTAAAACAACTTCGCAAGGTGAGAAGAAAAAAAAAACATTAATTCACGGTGCAGTCTGACTCGATAAATCGATAAAAGCTCTCCCAAACCTCAGCTCTGGTCTTTCTTTTTGTCTTTCTTTTACTTGTGTCCTCCTTAGTTTATGAGCCATGAGATTAGGTAGGAATATGAAACAAAGAATTGGAACTGTGTTCATTTATCAAAATGAATCATATGGATAGTTTCAGAGAGTTTAGCTTTAAAATTAAATTATTATTATTTAAGAAAGAGCAACTGAACAAAAGTTCTGATAGTGTCAAAAGAGGAATTAAATGAAGGAGACTATTTTGTGTGTGTGTGTGTTCCACTACACTAAATAAGTCGGATACGCTGACAAATGTCAAAATCATGAAGAATTAAAAATTCCATTCCAGACAAAATGCTTAGTAATCTATTCTGCAACATTTACACCTGCAACAAACAAGCAAATAAATACATAAATAAAATTTCAAAGATGGCAATTAATTGTGCTTTTGTACTGCGTCTTTCTCTTGATCGGAAACTGGACCTTTATTGGGAGATGGAGCTCTCGTGTACAATCACGCCTTCATCCTCATTTATTATCTGTTTTCTCCAAACACAGCGTTCTCTTACAGTACTATCTACAAAAGTAGTCAATCTAACAAAAATGTATAAACAAATAAAAGAGAGAAAGGAAGTGGGAGAGAGAGAAATGATGACCGATGAAGAGCAGGACGTAAACACGCACGCACACACGCGCACACGCGCACACACACACACACACACACACACACACACACACACACACAAACACACACACACACACACACACCCTCCCACACTCCCTCACTGGCCACGCGTGTACTGCCCAACCTCTCCTGTCTCATGCTATGATATTGAGCCTCAGTTACCATTTATATTGATGCGATTCTTTAAATTAAAGATGAATATCAACCTGAACACAAATGCATTTCGACACTTTATGCCTTCTTTACTATCCCAAACCAGAGCAGTCTCACATTTTAATTCGTTTTATTATTCAGCAGTACTTGGGGGAAAATGATGGGGATATTTAATGTAGTTGATGTGTATTGTTGTTGATGTTTGATGTCGTTTATGTGTAATGTAGTTTATGTTTGATGTAGTTGATGTTTCATGTAGTTTATGTTTGATGTCGATGTGTCATGGAGTTGATGTTTGATGTAGTTGATATTTAATGTAGTTGATGTTTGATGTAGTCAATGTTTGATGTAGTCGATATTTAATGTACTTGACGTTTAGTGAAGTTGATATTTAACGCAGTTAATTTTATACTTTATGTTTAATGTAGTTGATATTTGATGTAGTTAATGTTTGATGTAGTTGCTGTTTAATGTAGTTGATGTTTGATGTAGTTGATATTTAATGTTGTCGATGGTTGATGCAGTTGATGTTTAATGTACTTTTAGACGTTTAGTGATGATGATATTTAATGTAGTTAATGTTTGATGTAGTTAATGTTTGATGTTGGTGCTGTTTAATGTAGTCGATGTTTGATGTAGTTGATATTTAATGTACTTGACGTTTAGTGAAGTTGATATTTCACGTAGTTCATTTTTGATGTACTTTATATTTAATGTAGTTGATGGTTGATGCAGTTGATGTTTAATGTACTTTTAGACGTTTAGTGATGATGATATTTAATGTAGTTAATGTTTGATGTAGTTAATGTTTGATGTTGGTGCTGTTTAATGTAGTCGATGTTTGATGTAGTTGATATTTAATGTACTTGACGTTTAGTGAAGTTGATATTTCACGTAGTTCATTTTTGATGTACTTTATATTTAATGTAGTTGATGTTTGATGGAGTTGATATTTAATGTAGTCGATGGTTGATGTAGTTGATGTTTAATGTACTTGACGTTTAATGAAGATGATATTTAATGTAGTTAATGTTTGATGTAGTTTATGTTTAATGGAGTTGATGTTTGATGTAGTCTGTTTGATGTAGATGATGTTTGATGTAGTTTATGTTAGATGTCAATGTGTGATGTAGTCGATGTGTCATGGAGTTGATGTTTGATGTAGTTGATTAAGAAATTAATAAATTAAGATATTACAAAAGTCCCCTCTGCTGTAAATCCATGCTGCATTGTGCACATTTTTCACCACCATCATCGGCTGCATTTCAGATGGTGACGAGTCTGCTTACAGAGCAGAGGTGAGAGTCCTGACATTAAGGTGCCGGGACAACAACCTGCTGCTCAACAACAGCAAGACCAGGAGCTCAACGTGGACTACAGGAGACTGCAGGGTCGAGGTCACGCCCCTATCCACATCGAGGGGACAGTGGTGGAGAGAGTCAGTTGCTTCAGGTTCCTGGGGATCAACATCAGTGAGGATCTGAGCTGGTCACATCACGTGAGTGTGATCACAAAAGCAGCAGAACAATGGCTCTTCTTTCTTCGGCGGCTGAGGAGGATTGGCAAGGACTCCAGAATACTCACCAACTTCTATCGATGCACTATCAAAAGTATTGTGTCTGGCTGCATCACTACCTGGTCTGGCAGCTGTTCTGGACCGCAAAGATTTACAGCGGGTGGTCAGATCAGCACAACGCATCACCAAGACTGAACTGTCAGCCATCCAGGACCTCTACAGTCAGCACTGTAGGAGGAAGTCCCAGCGTATCCTCTCTGATCCCAGCCACCCCAGCCACACACTCTTCACGCTCCTGCCATCAGGCAGATGGTACAGAAGCATCAGGACTTGCACCAGCAGATTCAGGGACAGTTTCTACCCACAAGCCATCAGGCTACTGAATTGCTGATATACCGAACAATCTGCACACTTTTTGCACACTCATTGTACACACTGTACATGCGCACACACTACCTCTGCACTACAACCACTTTAGTGTTTTTCCTTAGTTTATTTTTTAGCTTATTTTTATTATTATTTATTTTTTACTCCTTTCACTTATATAGTTTTATTCTTACTTGTATTTTATCTCAGTGCTAAATTTATGTGCAATATTTGTTTCTTAAAGCTAAATCTATGTGCAATTTTGAGGGGGCTCTGAGTCCAAGAAGTTCATTGGCAGTAGTTATGTTTCATTGTTACCTGTATATGACAAATGAACTTGAAACATGTTGGGACTGGAATGTGAGTGCTTTCCTGCTGTGTGCTGATATGCATTAGAGGGCAGCAGAGAGACTTGATTGTGATGTACTGGGCATGAATGTGTCTCATGGCTCTGCGGGGATCCCTTCCTTTTATTATAACAAAATTTTTTTACTGAAACCAGTGGAGGAGAATGTTTTCTGATGTGCATTTTTTTATTAGAATTTTTGATTAGAATTTAAATGTTTATAATTAATGCATAATTCCTACAAAACTTATTTAATATTAATTTAACTATTTGTTTAATTTACTGGTTGTCAGACTTAGATGAGCTTTTACTGGATTGGCAACTGAACCCATTGTACAGGTTTAAATAAGTTTAAGGGAGCTCTCCGAGGTGCTGAAATACCAAGAAACATCCCCCTAAAAACACCTCTGCCCCACCAACACACACACACACACACACACACACACACACACACACACACACACACACACACACACACACACACACAC
>JAOUQZ010044972.1:0-10888 GCA_028564935.1 Neosilurus hyrtlii | reverse complement strand
GGGTGTGGTGTGTGTGTGTAAGAGAGAGAGAGAGAGAGATTGTTGTGTATGTGTGTGTGTGAGAGAGAGAGACTGTGTGTGAGAGAGTGTGTGTGTGTGTGAGAGAGACTGTTGTGTATTCGTGTGAGAGAGAGAGACTGTGTGTGTGTGTGTGTGTGAGAGAGAGTGTGTGTGTGACACAGCGGTGTTTAGAAGAGATATCAGGACTACACTGCTGTTCTGTGTGACTGTGTGTAAAATGTTTCTGAAACCTGAAATAAAATTAACAACCAAAACAAATCGTGAGGTTTTAAATGCGGAGGAAACGCCGGACTGCTGCTCATCACTCGCACATTTCACCCCCAACCTTTCTGAGAAACAGTCGTCTTACTCCAGCAACACGCTTTTAAACAAACGTCCCGAACACGACACACACATTACCCTAACAACAATTACATCTACCCATAATGCACTGCCACTGAGGCAGAGTGTGTGTGCGCGTGTGAGAGAAAAAGAGGGTAAGCGAGTGCGTGCGAGAGAGGGTAAGCGAGTGCGTGCGAGAGAGGGTAAGAGAGTGCGTGCGAGGGTAAGAGTAATGAAATGTGATTAGTTGTTTATTGTGGTGTTGCATGGTTTTGATTCGTGTATTATTATTATTGCTTTTTTACAGTTATGTGCAGCCTGATTTTTATTTATTTATTTGTACGGAGACGAAGTTCATATGATAAGAAAACCGAGTTTTATGATTCGTGCTTGGTGCTGATGATTTCACACGGTTCAGAGTCTGAGATTATGAGAAATTTGTGATTTAAAGGGAAGTTAAACTCAAAGATAAACATTCAGCTTCTAATAATTTATAAATTTGTGAAAGAAGAGTGTTCGGGGGGGGCGTGGTTGCGGAAGGGTGTTGGGGGTGTGGCTGTAGAATACCTGAAGAGAAGCTAATCTAGCTACATGTAAACGTTCTCTAGTGGAAGAAGGGTTCGCTCATGCTGTTGTGGTTTCAGTGCTCGTTGTAAGTGTACAGGATCTGAACAGCGTGATGATGAATCTTCGATCGCTGTGTTGAAATCATGCCGGGGAAACTTACTGAAGTCACGTGTGGAACCTGAGCGATGAAAAAAATTTTTTTCTTGGCTTGTTCCACTTTCTGCAGAACTCGTCTCGTTTACACAATATTATACAACTATACAATATGATTTGATTTATTTATTTTAATGGAATTCAACATTGATCTCAGATTATTACGGTTTTTTTTCTGACTTTGAAAGTTTACAGAATTCTGTAGATGTTTTTCAGTTTCTGTTAGTAAAAATAAATCTAATAAATAAATTTCAGCTCGGAAATCATTTAAGAGCACCAAAAGTTGTGTTTTTTTTTTTTTTTTTCTTTTTTCTGAATGACAGTTTTATTAGAGCCACATCAAAGAGAAAACATTCAAGAAAACATCACTACTTTTTATAGCAAAGCTCCTGAGAGGAGACCTGCTTTGTATTGTCCCGTGTCTGTGCCCCCCTCAGGAAACCCAATGAGGTCCCACGTCACCACTAAAAAGAAAAAATGATTAATAATGAAAATAAACCCCAATAAATAAAGGCCACCACTCAGACTCGCACAAAATATAAAACAAATCACGTAACTCAGGGAGGTAGAGAAACTTTAATCGCGCAAACCAGCACCAAACGTTAATATGAGCCGGAACATGAACGCGTTAAACGGATAATAAGCTAACTATAGACAGGCGATACAGATGAAGGTGGAAATCAGGGAGTGAAAGGAGATAAACTCAGTGTTCACCTTTCCTTCTTTTACTTCAGACTGTAGTCTGGAAGCACAGGGGAGATTTATTCATTTATTTACTTATTTATATTCTTATTTATTTATTTCCTCCAAGGCTGAAGTTGATTCTCAGGCTCCTGTCATAAAGATGTCTATCAGAAGCTCCACCTTTAGGCAACGCCCGAATCTTCTTTTTATTATCAAGGTTTTTTTTAATTACGAGAAGAAGATCGAAATGGCCACAGTGTATCATAACCTTGATTTTAGGGTGTGTGTGTGTGTGTGTGTGTGCGTGTGTGTGTGTGTGTGTGTGTGTGTTTTAGTTGTAAACTGTACCTGTTGTCGAGTTATAGTGAGTTATATATGCTTTATCAGATCGTAATCTCTGTTTCAAACTCTAACAGTTTTAAGAGTCTTTGGAACACACAGTGCTTCAGTGTGGGAGGGGCGTGTGTGTCTGTGTATGGGTAGTGTGTGTGTGTTGTGTCGTGCGTGTGCATATTGTAGTGTTTTGTGTGTGTAATATGCATGTAGTGTGTGTATTGTTGTGTGTTGTGTAGTGTGTGTGCATATTGTAGTGTTTTGTGTGTGTGTAAGTATTGTATTGGGGTGTAATTCGTGTGTGGATTTGTATGTGTGTATTGTATTGTTGTGTGTGTGTGTGTGTGTGTGAAGTGTGTTGTGTAGTGTGTGTGCATATTGTAGTGTTTTGTGAGTATTGGATTGGGGTGTAATGCATGTGTGTGGATTTGTATGTGTGTGTATTGTATTGAGTGTGTGAATATGCATGTAGTGTGTGTGTGAAGTGTGTTGTGTCGTGCGTGTGCATATTGTAGTGTTTTGTGTGTGTGTGTGTGTGTGTGTGAGTATTGTATTGGGGTGTAATTTGTGTGTGGATTTGTATGTGTGTGTATTGTATTGTGTGTGTGTGTGTGTGTGTGTGTCTATTGTTGTGTGTGTGAAGTGTGTTGTGTCGTGCGTGTGCATATTGTAGTGTTTTGTGTGTGTGTGTGTGTGAGTATTGTATTGGGGTGTAATTCGTGTGTGGATTTGTATGTGTGTGTAATATGCATGTAGTGTGTGTGTGTATTGTTGTGTGTGTGAAGTGTGTTGTGTCGTGCGTGTGCATATTGTAGTGTTTTGTGTGTGTGAGTATTGTATTGGGGTGTAATAGGCATGTATTGTAGGTTTGTGTGTCTGTGTAGTGTGTGAATGTATTGTGTGTGTGGGGTGGGGGGGGTCGTGTGCGTGTGTGTGTGTGTGTGGGGGGGGTGGCCGTGTGTTGTGTACCGCTCAAACTTTGTTCAGTGAATGATTTGAAGTGTAAATGTAATAAAATAGAAATGCCGCCGTGGCGTGTAGGTGGCGATGACTCGGCTCGCGGTCTGAGTTTTTTGTTGTTTTTTGTTGTGCTGATTGTAAACCTGTCAGAGTAAAGTCTCTGTTCAATTCAATATTAAAGCTGTTTGTAGTGTCTCGCATCGTTTCGCCGCCTGTGATGGCGAGAGTGAGCGGTGTGTGAGAGAAACCAGGCTGTTGTGCAGGTCTGGAATTCATCCATCAGCGGTTTTCGTTTGTTTGCCGTTCTGCTGCCGAAGCGCACATGCGAGATGAGACGATCTCCTTCGCCGTCTCATGATAAGGAACAGGTTCTGTTTCTGTGTGAGGACACGTGATGATCTCAAGCTCTTCTCCTTTAAATACCGTTTCATGGAACTTTATGCATCATTTCATGTCTTGGGACAATTTTTTAATAAAAGAAACGTGATTTTAAATCCGACTTTCTCTCTCAACATGGAAGAGTCGAGTAATTCAGAATCAACTGATATTTAATAATTACACTCCATTATTTACATCAAAGAGTGTGCAGGGAAAAAAATCATTAACAATTAATTTTTAAAATTTATATTAAATGTATTTCTTTAAAAACACCAGAGCAGTAAATGTTGGTGATATCGTCTCTCTTTATTTTGTATTTAAACTGTTTATAAACAATAAAGTGGATGAATAGAGTAGAGATAAATCGTAAATCTGTATATTAATAATTTATATTATATAATTTATATTCAGGTTGATACATTTCTGTAAAGCTCCGTTTAATAAAAGTCCAGTTTAAATAAAATGTATAAAATTTCGACCTTCAAGATCAATACTGAATTTATTTGGACCCTGATTTAATGACATTAAAAACTGTGAATAATAAAATAATAATAAATATTTTTATATATGAAATTCAAAAAGTGCTGCGGATCTGAACAGCGGCGCGAGAAACCGTCCCACCGAGCTTTAATTACTGCGCTTTTTATTTTTTAAATGTTACTCTGTTGGATCTTATTATACCCAGAATTTAAAATAAATAAAATTAGTGATGTTTTTCGGTGAGTTTCCTTCTCTTCATCCTGGTGTTTCAGTGCTGATGATCGAATATGAACTATAAACGAAATATAAACACTTTAATGATCTCATTTTAAACATCACTGACCTTTTCATTTTATTTAAAATTGAATGATCATGGTTTAGTTTATTTTAATCTCACGACATGTTGTTGAATTATTTTATTACTTGAATGCGTTTCTTTCTCTCTCTCTCTCTCTCTCTCTCTCTCTCTCTCTCTCTCACACACACACACACACGCGCGCTTTACAAATGGTTCTAAAGAAGAGTGATGAGGAACCGAACACACACCTTACCTTGAGAAGAAGGAAAAAAAAAAACAAACTCACACAAACACTCCTCAAGAATTAGGATGTTTTGATATTAAGTGATTTTTGTCGTGATTCCAGTTTTTGTTTTAGATTTTTTTTGTAATGTTTGATTTTATAAAGCGTTTTTACTGGCGCACAGACGAACGCTCTCACCACTCCGCCTCATTATTTACTTTATAATCACACACATTGTGGAGCAGTTTGAAGAGGAATGTGTGACCTACAATACTGTGTGTGTGTGTGTGTGTGTGTGTGTGTGTGTGTGTCTCTGCTGTCACGTTCTCCGGCTGCGCGGCCATGTGGAATGATATAACATTGACGTCACTGTGTGGTGACGTACACCAGTGTGACTGCAGGGAAAAAAAAGTTTTACTTCCCGACCGATTCAGTGACGACTTCACGTCTGTGATCAGAATAAAAATCACCTGCGCTGCTGTTCTGCAGAGAAAAAAATAACTACATGAACCACTTATTAACACTCTGCGCGTGTGGAATGACACGGCGCATGCAGTCACAGGACACGTGGAATCTCATCGGCCGTTTGTGATCTGTATGTACTGTGTGCATAATGTATGATAAGTGTGTGTGTGTGTGTGTGTATATATATATATAATCACATCACACTGCGAATACAGTCACGACGACAACCATGCGTGTAATCACACCGCACACATCACACTACAAATACATTCACACTTTAAATACATCCCGCCATGCACGTATCACACTACTAATAGAACTGCGCGTGTGTGTGTGTGTGTGTGTGTAATGACACATTTTATATATACACACACAGTCGTGTGCAGTGAAGATTATACACCACCACTGTTGTCTAAAAGGGCTCCTAATAAAATGAAGTAAAAAATGACTTCTCTATAATTTTTGGGTGAAAATATATTGAACATTTTACTTCTACTTTAGGCAATTAACCACAAAAATCATTCCAACAAGAATATTGAGATAAAAGTATGGCTAATAAACAAAAACACTGAAAATAAAAAATTTTCACGAAAAATTGAAAGGGTTGAATTGAAAATGTAATTTTTTTAACTTTTGCACAGCATGAATGAACTTCAAACCGTATAGAACGGTTTAGCGAGTGAAGAAATTAAGAGCCCTTCTGTACGGTCAAGCTGCTACCACAACAGCTCAATCGGATCAAGTTCTGGTGACTACGCTAGCCACTCCATCATTGCCAGAATACCACCTGACTGCTTCTTCTCTAAATACAGTAGTTCTTGTGTATAGTGTTGTTGTGCTGCCGGAGGAAAAGCGAGCTCCATTTACAGGGCGTGGCATGGCGTGATGCCTTGTTTCAGATGACTTTTACTCTGTACATCTCTCCCGCCATCTTTACCACCACCACCAAAGCTCCCCTAGACCATCAAATTTCCCCCACCATAGTTGATAAATGGCACCAAGCAAGTCCCATCTTTTTCTTTATTCTGCGCCTCGCAAATGTTTTCCTTCTATGTGTAGGACTTTTTTTTTTTTTTTTTCTTTTTCTTCCTCTGTCCTATGTCGGTGTTCTGTTCCCAATCTCTTCTTTTTACTGACTAGTCTCAGATATGGCCTTTTTTTTGCCAATCCAGGAGTCGCTGCTTCACTGTTGAAGTTGAGACTGGAGTCTTGCAGGTAATATTTAATGAAGCTGCAGGTTGAGGACCTGTCAGGCATCTGGTTCTCAAATTAGTGACTCTGATGTAGTTGTCCTCTCGCTCGGTTGTGCATCGGGACCATAGACTTCTACTTCTATCCTGGTTCGAGTCAGTTCGTCTCTCAGAACAAATGTGGACTGATGAATTTCAGAAGAAACTTCCTCTTCTGGCCTGTTTCTGTCTATAATCGAACCCACAAATGTCGATTTTTCTCCAGATATTCAACTCGCTTAAAGAAGGGAAATTGTATTGTTCCTTTAATCAGCACAGCAGGTTTTATCGGAGGTGACGTAATCGCAGAAGGGTTTTATAATGATATAAAATGGGTCTCTGTTCGCCTCTGTAGATATTCCATTAAAAATCCAGACTTTTTCTCCCATAACAGTCATGTACAGCATTAACGGTGCCTAGACGCTCTTTCTGATTAATTTAAGCTTTTTTATTGACAGGGACATTTTTAAGTGACCCAAACTTTTAAACGTGCGTGTGTGTGTGTGTGTGTGTGTGTGTGTGTGTATAAAAGTACACAATATGTTTATGGTGTATTTTTGAGTGTGTGTTTGAAGTGCGTTTTTGTCGGTATTGTTGTGTGTGTGTGCTTGCAGTGTATTTTTGTGTGGATGTACAGTGTGTGTGTGTGTGTATGCAGTGTATTTCTTTTGTGCATGTGCATAATGTGTATGTGCAGTGTTTTTTTTTTTTTTGTGTATGTACTGTGTGTGTGCGCGCGCGCACGCGCGCGCAGTGTGTTTTTGTGTGGATGTACAGTGTGTGTGTATGCTGTGGTGTGTGGATGTACAGTGTGTGTGTGTGTGTGGATGCAGTGTATTTTTTTTTTTGTGCATGTTCAATGTGTGTGTGTGCAGTGTGTTGTTGTGTGGATATGCATAGTGTGTATATGCAGTGTATTATTGTGTGGATGTACATTGTGTGTGTGTGTGTGTGCAGTTTATGTACATTGTGTGTGTGCAGTGTATTTTTGTTTGTATGTAGTGTGTGTGTGTGCAGTGGATGTACATTGTGTGTGTATGCAGTGTGTTTTTGTGTGTATGTACATAGTGAGTGTGTGTATGCAGTGTATTTTTGTGTGTATGTACTGTGTGTGTGTGTGTGTGTGTGTGTGTGTGTGTATGCAGTGTATTTTTGTGTGTATGTACTGTGTGTGTGTGTGTGTGTGTGTGCAGTGTGTTTTGTGTGCAGTGTATTTTTGTGTGTATGTACTGTGTGTGTGTGCGCAGTGTATTTTTGTGTGTGTGTATTTTTGTGTCCGTGTGTGCAGTGTGTGTGTGTGTGCGCAGTGTATTTTTGTGTGTGTGTGCGCGCAGTGTATTTTAGTGTGTGTGTGTGTGTGTGTGCGCGCAGTGTATTTTTGTGTGTGTGTGTGTGTGTGTGTGTGTGTGTGTGCACTGTATTTTTGTGTGCATTATTATGACTGTTTGCTGCTTTTGTTTTGGAATCTGGATGAAGTTTAATGCGATTAAAGCGTCAGTAAGCGGATTTCCTTGTTTTGAAACGGTTCTGTTTTGTCCTGGGCTGTAATCAGGGATACACTGGTACTTGCAGGTAAATCCCAGTTAGTCCCAGTTGTGTTGATATTCAGTACAGCAGCAGTGTGTAATGATGCTTTTATACAACAACCGTTTCATCACGAAGAAACGAATACGGATTCACTGACGTTTCAGTCGGTCAGTCCTTGGCAGTCGCCTGTATTTACGTCACTAAGGCGCCATTTTGGATGTATAATTAAATGGAAAGTAACAGCAAAGAACGTTTAAACCTTTTCCTTTTCCTCGCAGTGGTAGTGGTGCAGGTAGTAAAACAAGAGAGGGGGGGGTGCTATACTGAGCGTGGACGCCTGAGAACGTTATATGGATCAACTGTCATTCATAAACAATGTGATGCACACGACACGACCGCAGAAAAGCCGGCGCGCCGACCCGCTCTGTTTTATTTACAGTTTAGACGTGTTTAAATGTGAACTCTTCAACTGTAAATATCTCCCACAGACATTTCACCAGCTCTTAAGTGCAGGATGTGTTTACATTCTCACTGAAGGACCGTAACAACGCTGTCCGAATAGTCAAGATCAGCTGACTGGGATCAGGACAAATCATTCTTAGTTGCAAACCACAGAACATCGTGTTAACGCCAGATTCGTTTGTTCTACTGGACGTCTGTGTGTATTTATCATTAACGATAACTACTGCACTTTACTGCACTAACTAGTCAAGTTCACTATATTAACTTTACTGCACTTCCCTTCATTTCTTTAGTCTTTCCACCAATCAGAAGTTAAAGAGAAGATGTACACTATCCCTGTGTATCAGATCGAAGGGGTCCAGTAGAGCGTCTCTTAAACAGTGTAACGCTGTGAAAGTAAAATTCCGAGATAAAAGAACTTCGTGGCATTTGCAGACTGTGTGCGTATACAGTGGTGGGAGGCCAGGGGGCGTTAACATGCACATGGTCACACCCGTGGTCAGTTTGGACTTGTCAGACACCCTTCGCAAATATGTTTGGGAATCTTTTTAAAGAACATTTGAAGTGTACTGTAAACAACGTTCATTTCACCAGAGGGGAAAATGTTACAATTATTTTTAATTTTTAATAATAACATGATTATCATGCAATGTTCTTAAAATAATAATAATTAAAAAAAATGCAATAAATATCATTTAAATGTAACTTTTTTTTTGCTGTATCATGTCACTCTCTCTCTTTCTCTCGCCCTCTCTCTCTTTCTGGTATATTCCTGGTTCTGGTGCAGTAATGTTTTTGCGTGGTAATGGTTGCATGTGATTGGGTAGGGAGTCTGTTGGTGCACTCTTGTTTATGGACGTCGACGTGCTTAGTATTGGCTGCTATTTCAGATTAATGTTTGTTTATAATCTCACCGTGCTGATTTTGTCACTATTCCAAAATCTGTGGTGCTGCAAATAAATCAAACCCTGCAAAAATACTGAGAGTCCAAATCAATCAGCTGTTATTTATTTGTTATCTGTGGACTCCTAAGTGTCTCCAGCAGTCGTCTCTCGATTCTAAAAAACAAAAAACAAACAAAAAAATCAACACACAAAAAAAGATAACTGCAAATGTTTTCAAAAATAGCTTTTTTCTGTAGATTTTTTCTTCTTGGAATTTATTGAAATGAATAAAAAAAAATCGCAAATGAATTATTATTAAGTAATGAGTAAAATAATTGCAGCAAATAAAAAAAAATAATCCAATTTATGCTTTTAATTCAAAAATAATTTTTGATACTTTGCAATAATAGGGCTTTAAATCTTTTAAAACTTATTAGCAGTAATTTTCATTACAGATATTTTTTTAAAAATGAGGAAAAAAGTAATATGACCCTGAAGTAACTCCTATCAGGCAGTCCGACCCAGGATGTCTCTGTACTGAGCTGCCAGGAATTACGGCATAATATTATATTTTCTTTCTTGTTTATTTGGTTCTTGAAGTATTTTTCACCTCGTGCTGTTATTTGTAGGTGACAAAAGAAATTTTAGCTCATTTTATAAGCATGATTTGGTGGACAGAATAATGAGTGTGTCCATTTGCACCGGAAGAAGCGTAACACACACACACACACACACACACACACACACACACACACCCCTTGGCGGATGGAGACTTCAGTCTTTTATTGCTGATTAAACCAGTAAATGTGTAACAAGTTCTACATTATAGAGTAAAACATCTAGATTTGATTTATTTGGATCATATTTCATTTAATCTGATTTGAATATAAAGAAAAAGATTTTTATCTCTATAACTCTGTGGTAAACTATGGTACTTGTTCAAGTCTGAGTTCTGCCAATATGCCAGTGTCGGGCCCTTGAGCAAGGCCCTTCAGTTTCAGGTTGTATAAGTTAGATAAAATCTGACAATCCATCTGCAAAATGCTATAAATGAAAGACAAACCCTGGGTTTTATGCAGCTCTAGGAATTAAAAAAAAAACAACGTGGCACGTAAACAACGTTAATCTTACTGGAGTGTTACGCCGTTATCCAGGTCACGAGTCTTTCACTTCCAGCTTTAGTTCGAACATGCAGCGAGTTTCCAAATATAAAGCAGCGATTCACTTCAGTAGATCCTGAAGATATACGAACCCGTGCCATATTTGGTTCCGAGTTTCGGTACTCAACCTTTAGTCATAAACACACACCTCTCCCTCCCCAGAGCGCTCGTTCCTGAGCTCCACGGCCGCGTTTTCGCTTTTGGTATTTTTTCTGATTATTTACTCAGGTTGAGGTTAATAATAAAAGAATTCCTGTGTTTTTTTTCTTAAAGTATTTATTTATTTATTTATTTATTTATTTTTACCAGTCGTGACCTCCATCTCCCAATTTTTTAAGATTAATTTATTATTTATTATCTTCAGTTTGACTGAATTTCAAGACTTGGAACACTGTCTGTCCAATCAGATTACAGGATCAAAACTGGTGTAAATATTATACTTTTTTCTTTTTCAGCAAACATGTGATTTTAAGTCACTTTCAGTCACGTTTAACTTCACACGGTCGTTTAAGATTCTGAAATCTGAGTCTCAGTGACGAGAGTCAGATATGATGTATACCTCTCTCTCTCTCTCTCTTTCTCTTTCTCTCTCTCTCTCTTTCTCTCTCTTTCTCTTTCTCTCTCTCTCTCTCTCTCTTTCTCTCTCTCTCTCTCCCTCTCTTTCTCTCTTTCTCTCTCTCTCTTTCTCTTTCTCTCTCTCTCTCTCTCTCTCTCTCTCTCTCTCTCTCTCTCTCTCTTTTTGT
>JAOUQZ010044971.1:0-10888 GCA_028564935.1 Neosilurus hyrtlii | reverse complement strand
GTGTGTGTGTGTGTGTGTGTGTGTGTGTGTGTGTGTGTGTGTGTGTGTGTGTGTGTGTGTGTGTGTGTGACTGCATGCATGTGTGTCTGCGTGCGTATGTCCGATTATAACCTGGAAAAGCTAAAAGGAAAACAGTTGCATATGTATAGAATAGATGCAAGCAGGGATACAGGTAGGGTTACTTGCGTGTACATGCATGTGCATGGTAATGTAGGATCACATGTCTAAAAGAGGACAAATAATCATACAGCATTGGCATTGGAAGTACACTTACAGCTGTGTTACTGCAGCACACACACGCGCGCGCGCGCACACACACACACACACACACACACACACACACACACACACACACACACACAGAGAGAGAGAGACACAGCTTTCCCCAGCGCAACTGCTGAAACATTTAGAAATTAAGATTTGTTCATAATTATCATCTGTGTATTTTTCCATTAAAACAATTCACTCACTTTTGCAAAATGAGCAAATGGGCAAATTCCCACTTGATTCTCAACGTCTCCATGTGTGTGTATGTTTCAGCTTAGCTCGCCCATGACTTCAGTCAGCAGTCCGGAAGACATCAAACCTCCTGTAGGCTTGAATGGTGTCATGAAGGTACCAGCTCAGCCAACCGGCACCTCACTATCTGTCACCAAACACATTTGTACCATCTGTGGTGATCGATCTTCAGGTGAGGCATTTGGGTAATCATTAATATTTCTTCACTACAGATAATAATAATAATAATGATAATAAAAATAATGGATGATCTGCCCTTTTAGGTAAACACTATGGAGTGTACAGCTGTGAAGGCTGTAAAGGCTTCTTCAAACGCACTGTGAGGAAAGACCTGACTTACACCTGCCGAGACACAAAGAACTGTCTGATTGACAAGCGCCAGCGCAACCGCTGCCAGTATTGTCGTTACCAGAAATGTCTAGCCATGGGCATGAAGAGAGAAGGTGCTTTTAGTTTTGTCCTCAGTATTTTGTGTGTATCACTTTGTTCATCTAGCAAGACCATTATTATATTATTTTCAAATGCAAATAACACCAAATTACATTTGTGTAGTTGTAATTGCAATTGTTGGCACATCCACATTCGCCATAAGAAAGAGATGTGAGCAAGGAGTTTTGTAAGTGTACGTATGTCAGAGGAGCTGTATAATAGGAAGGGACTGAGTGATTCTTCAAGTTAAAAACTGCAAAAGTGAGCACGTTCCACCGACACCTTCGCTGCCACTCTTGTCCATGGTTCAGCACACTGCCATTTCTTACAACCTCTTTCTTTCAGCTTATACTGACAGTATGTACATTTACATTAACACTTATAGAGACAATGTAAAAGGTTTTTAGATTTTCTGTAATATATGCAATCTTGTACAAAGAGAGATTTCCCTACAAATATTTTGGATCAATTTTTATTTATTTTTATAAATTTTTACCCGAAGCTTATGTGTATTTAAAAGGAAGAATCAAACTTTAAAATTGTAAGTAAGAAGACAATCTTTTGTATTTTTAAGGGGTAAGGATCTAAGCTGGTCTATGGTTAGTTGTCTGACTTGTCAGTCAAATTGCCTTATTGTGTGAAAGTAGCAGGTCATTGGCTGTGTTTCTCTGACCTGAGTTCATGCACACTGAATGTCTATAAGCACATATGAGCAGAAGAAGGCAGGTGGCACTTTCCTCTGAGTGTGATATTCTGCCCTGTGATAAAGCTTAAGGAACAATTTGAAAAGATGCATTTTACTGGTTTCACATGTCTCTGAGAAACTATGTGTCTTTACCCTTGATAACCAAACTGATGAGAACATAAAAGAAATCCACCAAAATTTTTCTTCTTACCAATTGTTGTTGTCAAATTGCACTGTGTACTTTGAAATTTGATTTGAGTGGTTAAACTTCCATATCCATATCACCACATGTATGTTTGCCTGCAGTAAATCCATTCTGCTTTGTTAAAGTATGCCATAAGATCTGATCTGAGCTGCTTGTGTGAACAAAGCTTTTGATTGTGTTTTCGTGAATCTTGTGGTAATGCTTCAGAGTCAGACATGTTAATGGCATCTGGTGTCACTTTTCCTTAGAATATTTTTGGCCAACGCTGGGCGGATGTTTATGTGGCCCTTTGTAACTCCAGACATCTATTTGGGAATGCAAGAAGCATGTAGGCACAGTGGTGTGTAAGACTGATGTGTTTGGTTTGAAACAAAAATAAGGCCAAAAATAGGGTTTGGTGTTTCTTATTGTCAATGGGGAAACAGCGGAAGGTTATAAATATACTTTTATAGACATTAGTCAGAAACAGTAAAATGCTCTCAATATAAGACACTTGTTTTTCACCATTATCAAATCCAGTGGTTATGCAAACACTTTGTTGACAAATCAAGACTTCCAATGTCATCAGCATACAGAAAGCAGGAAGGGCTGTTTTATTGGCCATTATACACCAAGTATTGGTAAAACTAAAGCCTGTTCAATTTACTGAGTCAAATTTTTGTGTTGCCAAATGACATATAGTCTAATATACATAGTGTCAGAGACCTGGCAGAGAAGATTTGACTTCTTGAATTTGTGTAGTGCACTGTGGCTCCACTGGATTTAGTTATTTGCTGTCATTTAATAATGTACTCTATTCTGTTAAAAACAGAAACATGCCTTTCAACTAGGAGATCACAAGTTCGAATCCGGATTGATGCCACAGCCACCCGTGACCAGGAGTCCATGCGAGCTAATTGGCCGAGCTCTCACAGGAGGGAGGGATGGCATACGCTTACTTCCCTGTCACTCACAGTGATCACCAGCCAATCATGGGCGTCTGTGAGCTCATTCGTACGAGGGGGCAGATAGTGCTTTCCCTCTGAGTGTGTTGGGCCGCCCCCGAATACGCATGCGCAACAGTTCGAAAAGAGGCGGGTGGCAGCATCGCATGTCACTGAGGGGGCACGTGCATCCTTATTCCTCTACCTGGTCGGTGGTGGTAGTGTGATAGGGACGGAAAAAAGTTGGGTGGGAATTAGATATGACTAAATTAGGAGAGAAAAATGGGGGGGGGGGGGGGGGTGACAGAAACAGACTGTGCAGTTGCTCTGGAAATCTGTTGCCAAGGAGCAAAGTGAAAGCAGCTGTATGTATGTGTGTTTGTCTGTATGCGTTTCTATGTGTCAGTGTGAGTGCTTATGTTATTGTAAGTAGTACATCACATACAATGCCTTCAAAATTTATTGGCACATTTCTCATTAGAACCACTTTTTAATTTAAAAATTTTACTTTGCTTCAGGTATATTTCAAATAATCTCTCTCAAGTGTTGTCGTCACTATCATCTTTACTGGCAGAGGTATACAGTGAGTGTCAGGTTGCTTCCATCATTACATTTCAAGTTTCATAATTATATAGTTTCACATTTCAGTTCATAAAAACAAGGTCAAGCAGTAGTCATGATGGACAACAAAGTTACAGACTGGCAAAGTGAGATAAACCTCTCTTCTCTTATCAGGAAGTTGGTCAGCTCCATCGAATGTCATAGAATCAACTGTTGAATGACATGAAGTGACCTACAGTTTGAAAGACCAATAATTTGACCATAGAGAACCACACTTAGTTCCTCATCTGTGATGCATCCAGTGTTAACCTTTACCCATCACCTGGTTGTCATATAGTTTGACCGAGACCTGGAGAGGCCTACAAGCCACAGCATCTCAAACCAAATTTTGAAAATTGATGAAGGATCTGTCATGATTTGGGTGGCCTTCTGCAAGGCTGGAATGGGGCACATTTTATTTGTGAAGCCCACATGAGTCAAGACATGTACAAGGTTATCCTGTAAGAAAACTTGCTGCTTTTGCTCTATCAATTTTCTGACAACTTTGAGGATTGCGTTTTCAGCAAGACAGTGCTCCATTCCCCACAGAAATATAATGAATTCTGTGCAGTATCTTGTATTGTATTAGCATTAGTTGTCATGGAGTAAATGCTTTGACAGATTTGTTTCGAGAAGCCAGCAGGAAAAGAAGCAACAGACAGGCCTTTTCCCATTTGGCCAATGGTATGTAGATAATTGAATCTTAGCCCAAAACTAAAGGTAGGGAGCTCTAAATCAGTGGCTTTAATGTTTCATTTAGCTTGGATGGATAATTTAAGTTGCAGGTATTTTCTGACTATATGCGAATGTTAAGTGGTTGCTTATTACTAAAACAGCCTGGATTGTTCCAAATAAAATTAAATTTGATGTTGCCATAACAGAGTTTGTAATATTATAAAATTTCCACCAGGCTTTCAGTGTTGCTGATACTGTTAATGATTTGAAACATGTATGAAGCTCAATGGATTTACTGTGAAAGGGTAAATCTTGGAGCTGGATGGAGTTACAAGCTGCCTGTTCTAAATCTAATCATGTGTCATTTGAGTGTTTTAAATGGATCGTCTTGAGCATGTATTGCACTTGATTTGCTGTGTAGTAATGTTAGAAAGTTGATGCGCCAACTCCTTCTTGTAAGTTAGAAGTTTGAAGTGTCAGTTTAGTTCTAGGTGTTTTATTTTTCCAGTAATATTTTGTGATGATGCGTTCATTTTGATTGTCACTGATTTGCCCATAATAGAGAGCAGTAGTTTCCTCCAGTGGAGGAGGAAATCAGATATTGTTTTGAGAAGTGGGATAAAATTAGACTGAACAACTCATGCCTGGAGAAATATCAATATCCAAATATGTGATTTAGCATGCATAGGGGACTGGGGGTGTTTAGCCTGCCACATCCCAGTTGTTGCTGTGCAGGGAAGTATAAATGATTTATGCCAATAGTCTGAAATATTGGAGGAATCTTTAATGAGTTAGTTGTCTCCTTTAAAGATGACTGATGGTATTAAACCAAATATTGATTTTAACCTTGTACCAAGTTCAAGTATTAGTATTGTGTTTAAAATTTAATATGATCTTGATTTCTCTGTATTATTCAAGGTCTTAAAAAACACTATTTTTGCCGCATGATAATATTTTCATGCGGAATTTAGAAGAAATGTTCTCAGTAATTTCTAAAATAAAACTCCAAAATTAGCTTCATTGTCATTGTTCATTAAACAACCTATAAATAGTAAAAACCAAAAAACCTTTTCAGTTTGCAGTGGCATCTTAGATTAGTCCACAGCTGTATTTCTGTCCTTGATAAACCTTACAGACGTTACAGGAACAATAAATAATTAATTGTTTGGTGTGTGTGTGTGTGTGTGTGTGTGTGTGTGTGTGTGTGTGTGTGTCTCCAGCTGTCCAGGAGGAGCGGCAGCGGGCAAAAGAAAAGAGTGAAGCTGAATTGGAGCTGGCGGGCTGTGCCAGTGAAGACATGCCAGTGGAGAAGATTCTGGAAGCTGAGCTGGCAGTGGAGCCCAAAACTGAAACCTATGTGGAAGGAAGCACTGGTACAGCTTCCAATTCTGTAAGAAAACGCTCCTTTTCCGTTTGTTTTTTTTTTTCAAGCACATAGTGTGAATATAACATTAACATTTGAAACATCAACTTACCTATTTCAAGCAGCTGTTCCATCTTGATTTGACCCCATTGAGGCTTACAGGCATTGGGGACTTTTTTGTCCAAAATGCCTAAAATTCCAGTTCATCGATTTACTATTTTAGAAATGGTGGAAGTGTATTTAGTGAACTCTAACAGGAAGGGGCTCCCTCTAGGCAGGATGTCCTCTTGTACAGTGTAATGCATTCCAGCAGTGAACCATAACACATTCTTATGTCAAGTCATATGACAGAAGCATCTACCATTGTTTTTTGCAACTAGTTATATTCTACTTTATAGTTTTTAGAGGTTTGTTAAATAACCAAAATATTATTTAATTAATTTTTTAAATAATAATAGCAATTTTACTACAGCACTGTTTAATTCACAAATTAGATGGTGTGGATTAATTTTCTGTACCAGCAGTTTGACAGTAGTTCCAGTCACTATCAATCATAATTATGTTGAAATAAACAATAAAAACCTTGATTAGATTTTTTATGTTTCTGTGTAGTAAATGCCAAAACAATTATTTGCCTAGGCAGCACAGTGGCATAGTATTCAGCATGTCCGCCTCATAGCAGGAAAGTCCTGGGTTCCAGTCCCAGGCTTAGCAAGGGCATTTCTGAGTGGAGTTTGTATGTCCTCCCTGTGCTTGCATGGGTGTCCTCTGAGTTTTCTGGTTTCTTCCAAAGTTCAAAGAGATGCTCATTAGGCTAATTTGCTGCTAAAATTTGCCCTTTAGTGTGAGTGAATGGTTATGTGTGTTGGCCCTGTACTGGACTGGCAAGCTGTTCAGTGTGTACCCTGCCCTCACCAAGAGTCGACCGAGATAGACTCCAGCCTCCCAGCGACCCTAGCAGGATTAAGCAGACATTCACATCACATTTGGTAAATCTTATACTTTATCGTTTCTATAGTAACAACTTAGAAAGCATAATCACATATATAATCAATGTGCCCTCATGGAAATTTTTCCTCAAAAATAAATGACCGTGTATAATTATATTCTGTCATATCCTGTTATATTCTGTCTTCGGGGAGTTTGTAATATGCCTATCCTAGCATGTGAAGACAGCTTTGTCAGACTGGGCAGATGTTATCAACAGTGATAAGAACTTTTCAGAGACAACAATACTCACCTTCGCATGAAGGAGGGGAATAGAAAAGGAGTCCCACACATTGCTTGTCCTAACAGAACTGTATACCGTAGCTGGCAGTTTACCCCTGCCCGCTGCAGTTGAAAAACATCCAAAAGAAAGATGATTTTTGGACCACTGCCAGACCACTGTCATCTCTGCCTATGTGCCCACCCCAATGAGCAGTGATGAAGTAAAGGACAGCTTCTACTGTGACCTGGACCACCTTGTGAAAGCCACCTCCCCACACGACAAGCTTTTCCTGCTAAGCAACTTTAATGCCTGAATCATAAATGACTACAGGAACTGGAAAGGGGTACTGGGACACCATGACATTGGTAAAATGAACCACAATGGCCTAGGGCTACTATGTCTGTATGCAGAGAATGATCTGATAATCAACAGTACAGGTGCAGACTACAGAGCAACATGAATGCATCCCAGATCCAAGCAGTGGCATCTTATTGTCTATGCCACAGGAGAGACATCCATGGTGTAAGGATCACCAAGGCCATGCATGGAGCAAAGTGATGCAGTCACTGCATATTGTCCCATCTCATCACAAGAAGCCAAAAGTCATGAGACTAGCCTTCAGTGTTGTAAAGCTGAGGCAAACAAGTTGATGTCAGAAGTTTGCTGATGACCTGGATGGCAGGATGACCTCCCATGGACTGCTGTCTGGAAGAACAAAACAAATGTCAAAATTCTCAAAATTCAAAGAAAAGCACAAAACATCAGAGGACTAATAAAATCAATCCACCAGAAATGGTGCAATGAGAAGGCCTACCTCAAGTGGCAGAACTAGTTTGCTTAAAGCATCAGGACTGGACAATATTCCTGCGGAGATCTTCAAGTCAGCCGGTCCAGTGGTCCTTGAAGCCTTCCATACCCTTCTCACCAGCATTTGGAAAGAAAAAGACATTCCCAAAGATATCAGGGATGCTACTGTCATCTCGCCATTCAAGAATAAGGGAAGCAACGTGTACTCCTCCTGTCAGTTGCTGGGAATATTTTGGCTTGGGTCATCCTCAACTATCTAATTACCAACACTTTGGAGGAAAAAATGCTGAAGGCACAGTGTGGATTCTGTCCAGGTCTTAAAACTATCAACATGATATTTACAGTCCATCAGTTCCAAGAGAAATGTATTGAGCACAACATGGACCTCTGTGCTGTCTTCATTTGATACAGTCAATAGGGAGGCCCTCAGATCCAATCAGCATCATAAATGGCATCAAGCGAAGATGCATTCTGGGTTTTGCCCTCTCCAACCTTTCTTTACCTGTGTGCTCAACCATGCTGTCAGGAACCCTAAACTTGAGGTATTTATGAGGTACAGGTTGGATTAATCTTTTTTAACCTTTGCCTCTTTATTTGCAAGGCCACAACAATAAGGAGGATAATCATGGAAGCACTCTTTACTGATGACTCCCCCTCATGGTTCACAACAAGTCTGACCTCCAGCTCATCATTAACAAGTATACTGCAGCTTCCCATCTCTTTGGTATCATCATCAGCCTTGACAAGACAGAGGTCCTGCTACAGCCTCCTTCAGCTTACACTGCTCAACCCTTCTCTGTCTCCATTAAAGGCTGAAGGCTGAGTACATCCTGGACAGTTCGCCAGGCCATCGGAGGGCAGAAACACGCTGACGGCATTTCAATAAACTACTCTTTACGAACGACAGCAATGTTTTTTTTTACATGCCTCTCACCACTAACAGTGAGAGACATGGCTGGCCTTTGATGACCCTTTGAGCTTTAGGCCATATTTGGGCAAAAATATAGAAAATTCATAAGGGTTCACAAACATTCAAGCACCCCTGTATTTAAATAGGAAATCAGCAAATTAATGTAGCATAATCACAAATGATGAATATTTCAGACACCATTGTTTAACAGCAACTTTATTCACAGAACTATACTCACTGCAAATGAAAATACAACACTCAGAAATACTTATATAATTACAATTTCAATACCGGAAATGGCCCATCAAAGGTTTCTAATTAATTTCATATATCTATTTAACAATATCAATGAGCATCAATAGAAAATCTGTGTGTAACAAAATGGAAACAAAAGTAAAGCCCCCCGACTTTAAAAAATCGCAACAAAATGTGTCCCACCAACTTAAACTTCTATACTCAATGATGCCTTCACTGGAGTTCATGCAGGCAGTAATTCATCTTTGCATGGACCTGATGAGCCAACTGATGTTATCCTGAGGGATGTTTTGCCACTCCTCCAACAAAGCCGTCACTGACGCACCATCCAAGCTGGTGCCACAGGGGTTCAATCAGGTACAAATTGGGCGAATAATCAGGCCAGGGCAGGATGTCAAATGCCTTCTGCTGCAGGTACTCGCCTGTGATACGGGCAGCATGTGGGTGAACGTTGTCCTGCTGGAACATCTGCAGATAAGGATGGTCCTGGAAGAAGGGTGTTACGATGGGCTGTGTTTTCTCAATCATGTAGAGTCTGGCCTTTAAGGTGCCATCAATGATAACTAACAGTGTCCTGTAGTTACCAGAGATGCCAGCCCACACCATAAGTCCTGCACTGCCCCATCAGTTGACTAGTCAGACGCAACATGAAGCAAACCTCTCTGCCTGTCTTCGCCACACAGGGCATGGCCGTCGGCTCAAGATAGGACATTCTTCCACTCCTGCAATGTCCATCTGTTGTGCTGCCATGCCCACTGGAGCCATCAGGATCATTCCACGATAAGATCGTCTGGTTCGTAGGTCCTGTCAATGGAGGCGCCTCCTAACGGTGTCCGCCGATATGCTCGGCTGGCATCTGCCTGGTGTCTCCTGAGTTGTCTGGGTGGCTGTGCGGACCTGGTCGTGCAGGTGCCAGGCTTGCTTTGAAGTGGTGACACGTGCTCATCCAGGATGCGGTCTGTAAGCCACTGACCCAGTTTTGACCTGGCGCTGATGCATACGAACAATTGTGGAAGCATTGCACCCCATTCTGAGCGCCACATGCCAAGCAGAGATTCCGGCCTCCAAAAGCCCTGCGCTGGTCACTTGTTAATCGCGGCATGGTCAAGATTCCACTAGCTATTGCTAATGCATTCTGGTTGTTCTTTAAATAGGGAATCTGAACACTTCCTAAATGCACACATTTTGGGTTCTTGACACAAAACAAACAAGGAGCTGAAATTGAGACTTCATTCAGACCTCATATGCAGTGAAGCGTGAATGGTTTGGAGTCATAAAAATACTAATACTCATGATCAGGTAGGGTGATCCCCAAAATATAACAATTAAAACTGTGTTGTGTTTTCATTGGCAGTGAGTATAGTAATATGAAGTTGCAAAAAGAAAACTTAGGCCTACATTGGGGCAGTTGGTATCGAAATCAGTGCCAGGTATCAACTTAAATAACTACATCTCATTGGCACCAATAAGAGTTAACAAAAATTAACAAATGGTTAACATGTAAACAACAAAAAATATTTTCCATGTTGAAGTACCAGAGAGAAAAACATAGATATTTAGGAACAAAGAAACACAAATAATTAGCAGTGGTAACCCTTTTAACTAACTGGTTTATATTCACCCACAAGTTCCACACTCCAGTAATGTAGACTGGTGAGCAGTTGGTGTTATGGGTGTTTTTTGGGGTGTTTTGCTTCCAGGTCTTTGGGTAGAGGTGATTCAGCTTTGCAAACTGTGCAAATTACTCTTGTTTTCTCATTGGTTGCGTCAGGTTTTTTGTTCTTGAAACTTTCCACATAAAACTTCTTTACTGTCTGTCTGCATGTTAAGTTAGGGATTGTTTTTGACTAATATGAGTTTTAAATCAAATAAAATTTATGTATCACATACAGAATCATACACAGTACAATATTTAGTGAAATGTTTGTTACGACTGTCATATATTTAAAGAAGAATAAAAACTATCAATATCAAGAAAAAAAAAAGAAAAATAACAATAACTATTTAAAGGGTCTTTTTTTACACAGGATAATTATCTGGTTACACAGATAGGGCACAATTATCAGTCTCCAATAAGGCACAGTGATGGAGCACAGTGGCATGTTTATAAAATAACTGACAAGGCCCTTTAAACACAAACAAGGCTTCTACAACATAAGACAGATTAGGCAAATATTAAAATAAGACAGGCAGCCAAATATTACACCTGCCGTGATTTATATGGCATATATTATATATATATATATATATATACATATATATATATATATATATTTATATATATATATATATATATATATATATATA
>JAOUQZ010044970.1:0-10889 GCA_028564935.1 Neosilurus hyrtlii | reverse complement strand
ACACACACACACACACACACACACACACACACACACTCTCTCTCTCTCTCTCTCTCTCTCTCTCTCTCTTTCTCTCTCTCAATTGAGCTAGAACCTGATTGAAGATGATAGTTAGAGTGGCCCTGCATCACACACATCAAAAGTTTATATGCCGAGACGTCCTATCTCACAGAGCATGGACTCTCTGTCCTACATCATCATCTGGAACAGCAATGAGGGTGAGGCTCTACATATAAAATCACTGAATACTAACTGGACTCGCGCACACTCCACACATGCACTCCAATACTCCGTGCTGGATACTGTCAATTTAAAATAAGAAGACTTGGGGAAAAGAGACATTCAAGCGGTGTTGCCTAGCAACCCACTTCTACTTTAAAATATGTGTCCCGATATGTTTCAGATCCTAAATCACTGGCAGACTTATAAACATCATATGACACAGCAAAATACTTGATTTCTGAAAAGCAGAGGAAGAGTCACACCCAAGAGATACACACACATACACAGACACACACACACACACGCGCACGCACGCACACACACACACTATCACTAACTTTCATCTGTTATTCTCTGCCAGCCTGCTTTCAATCAAATTTAATTTTTATTACAATGGCTTTTTTTTCTTCCTTTTTTAAAGAAGGTCGAGTCAATAAGGAATCATGTGGATGGATTTTGATACTTCTCTTGGATCATACATCTTTCTAAACCTTAAATCCTGATTACTCCTTCAATTGTTTTAAATATATATATATATATATTCTTTATTTTTATTGTTACCCTTCATAATTGTGTTACTACCTGGTTGATAAATTAAAGGAAACTGAACACAAAGCAAGAAGCTCCTGGGTTCAGATCCTGGGCTTGGCATTTCTGTATGCAGTTTGCATGTTCTCCCCATGCTTGTGTGGGTTTCCTTCCACAGTCCAAAGACATGCACAGTAGGATAATTGGCTGTTCCAAATTGCCCCCCTGTGTAAGTGTGAGTGAGAATAGTCATGTTCTTTGTCCTGTGATGGTCTGGGAAGCTGTTCAGTCTGTCCTCGCCTTCACTCACTGTTGGCTGAGATGGACTCCATCCTCCCCATGAGTGTAAGTGAATGAGTGAGTGAGTGAACACAGAGTATATTAGTATGATGCTGGACTATCACAAACCACAAGAACAGGATTAGGTCTCTGGACCCTGGTCTATGTTCTGAAATATATTCCCCTCAGTCGATGTTTTGGAGATTGGAGTTGTGGAGAGCACCGTCTAACACATCACTTTAGACATTCTTAAAATTGTTCAGCTGAAATGAGATCTTGAAGGCCATAGAAAAAGATCCACTGTCATTTCATCATTTTTATAATTATTAAACCATTCAGTGAGTCCTCATATGGATGGAGTGTGGTCATAGAAGGCCATAGGGCTCCTGGAAGACACTACTAAATGAGTAATAATTCCCTCTGATGAGAATCATTCATTCATTTATTCCTTCATTTGAGGCTAAATACAGCCGGAACAGTTTGCCAGTCGATCGCAGGGCAACACACATACAACCATTTACATTCATGCTTTCAACTAGTGGAAAAGCCAGTGAAAAAAGCACAGGTGCAGTGTTCTGAGAGCTCATTTATAAAACTATGCATAGTTTTTACATATGAACACTTTTATAAAATGGAAAATTCCATCTCCAACTCACAATACAATCCCACCTATAAATCCAAACCTTTTTTAATTTTCTTATCCCATCATGGCTCCTCCCCAATTACCCTTACTCACTCATCACTCATTTGACGAACCGCTTTATCCTAATAGGGTTGCGGGCCAAGACTGGGAAAAGGCAGCGTACACCCTGAACAGATCGCCAGTCCATCGCAGGGCAAAATAATTCACACTTTTCACACTCACACCTAGGGGCAATTTGAAACAGAGAATATAAATGAAATATAAATTATAAATAAATGAGAATATAATTAACACTTATGGAAGGAGTCAGGCAGCACCATGGCGTACTGGTTAGCATGTCCGCCTCACAGCAAGATGGTCCTGGGTTTGAGTCCCAGGCTTGGGTGTTTCTGTATGGAGTTTGCATGTTCTCTCCATGCTTGCATGGGCTTCTTCCGGGTACTTAGGTTTCCTCCCACAGTCCAAACACATGAACAATTTGCCAGACCATTGCAGGGCACACACTCACACAACTATTCACATGCACATATAGCCTAATGAGCATGCACATGTCCTACATGCACATTCGGTTAATTGGCTGCTCCAAATTGTTCCTAGGAGTGAGTGTGAGTGTGAATGGTTATTCAATTCAATTCAGTTTTATAGTCGTATAGTTGCATAGCGCTATTTACAATTGATGTTGTCGCAAAGCAGATTTAAATAGGAAAACAAATTTTTAAAAGGAATTTAAACATTGAAACATTTCTTCTACAAACCTATTGTTATGTGTGTGTTGTCTCTGCAGTGGCCTGGCAAGCTTCCAGCCTAAACTGCAGAATGTTAGACATAATTTTTATTTGATTACAATTTTATCTTTTGCTCTTACACATATATGACAGCAGCTATAATGTAGGCTAAAGTTGGTGTAAAGTTTCTACACTATATATGTCATATTACATGCTACAAATGGTCACTAAATATCTACTGCACTGAAATTCTCAAAGATTTCCCCTTGAGAAGTGGAAATCTTTGCGTTTCCTTCTGCTACAGAATTATTCATGGTATTCGACTGAACATTTTTCTAGGTCTGCATCTAGACCATAAGTTGATGAAGTCTCCCATAAAAAATCCACAGCTCTGTCCAATATTTCAACTGGATTCTTCTAAAAGGATCTGCCCAGTAAATAAATGCAAACCATGTGAAAGGGATCTCCCTGGTTTCAATGTGTTTCTGCATTTTTATTTCCAATCTATTTGACCCTCCATATAGAATGTATATCTGTGATATCCGTCAGTGACCTCTGCTGCTCCGTATTTTCCTCCTACACACTCTTGCCCCGTGAGTGTTACATTTGGAAGGATTTCAGAAAGACTAGTCATAAATGCACCATGACTCCGCCACAAGTATCCATTTTGGCCCATAATGGTTTTGACAAGGCCCATGAATCACAGGGTGGTGAAAGGATTTTTAGATGAAGTGGTGTATCCTATCTGCAGGGGTGCCTTTGGTCAGCAGCAAAGAGATTCATCCGGAGTCGTGGACATTACTCATGTAACTCGTGAGGTGTGCAGAAATCCACCCACCTGAATCAGAGGCTATCACTCGCACAGCCCTCCGCTATGATTCATCACGTGTAGGCCTCAGCTGGATTCTGCTTTATTTACATATCTGTATGTGAGTAAGTGACTAATGACTAAAGAATTATTTTTTTAACTGTATTTTCACACATACTATTTACTGTATATTAGCATTGGCTGTTTTCCTGCACTTGCATAACACTCAAAGAAGCATTTAGAAAATAAATAAATGCAAAAAAAAAAAAAATAATAATAAACAATTACATAATTAATTAAAAACATAGCTTGAATGATATCAATTACCTTACACCATCGACCAAAAATTAACCATTGCAACTGCAAGCAGAGTGTCATTGGTAAACTTATTGCATAATAGGCTTTATGTGCTTTACAGCCTTTCTGGGATTATCACCATACACAATTTCCATGCTGCTAAATATAAGCTGAATATAAAATGGATACAAAGGCTCATGAACACCTGCCAAACACAAAGACGTTCAGTGTTTTCAGATGCAGCTGTCGGTGTGCGAGAAATCAAATTAGCAGCTGTGCTGAGAAAAAGCTCATCTTTGGTCAATTATGAACAATTTAAGTAGCAAATGAGCTCATAATTTGTATTATTTTTTATTATCTATCTCTCTGATGCTAGTGAAAGTGATATATTTACTCCCACATTTCATTTCAAATGTAGATATTCATACAAACACATTCATCAATCTAACATAAAACCTGAGTCTAAAGGAACAAATCTGTGATATTGTTCATTTGAATGCCATAATGGCTGACTTGGTAGCTTAGTGAATTTCAGCACATCTGAGTCCTGTAACTGTGTTGACATTACATTTCAAACAGTAAATAAACAAAGATTGTTTGTTTTTTTCTTTATCTTTAAGCAAATAAAAGTAATAGATAACTCTGTGTAATTACACTGTCATGACATTGTCATGACTTTTGACCTGAATCTTACACCATAGATATAGTGTATTTTTGCTTGAATCTGAAATTCATATTTTGTTAAAGAATAAAAAACACAAGTAGAGGGCATTCTTGTGGGGCTGGTGGTGTAGGGGGTAAGGGTGCTGGGCTCATGATTTAGAGGTTGTGAGGTTGTTTTAGAGGTTGTGAGGTTGTTTTATTTTCTAAATGTGAGTTCGAATCCTATCAGACCCCCGCTGTGCTATGACACCTTGACAAGGTGTCAACCACAAGTGTGTCTCTGTCCATCCAGCAGTAAAATGTGTACCAGTAAATACAGGAAAGGTAACTGCAATGAACAGCGTCCTGTCCAGGAGGAATTGAACTCCTAGTTGCTTCATGCTACAGAAATAGGATAAGCTCTGTCCTGATGAGCCAGTATGCTCATAAAAGTTCAACTGAACAGCACTCATACAGTGCAAAGTTACAGGCACAATGGATTATGGTAACAAGTGCATTGATTGACCAGAAAAATCTGTTTAAAATTGCAGGTTATTATTATTATAGCTTGCCATAGTTATAATGAAATGTCTCCCCCTAGTGGGGTAGGATATCTATTGAGCATGTATTCACACATTTCAAAGAAATTTGCTATCAGAATCAGAATCAGAATCGTCATAATCATTTATAATGCAGCATGAGTTTCTCTGTATGTTTGTATTTCAGTCCTGGTTATCCTGGGAGATGGTGCATGCCATTTATGGCTACTATTTAAATGGAATTGTGAGATTTGGGATACGTCCTCTAATTCCATTGAATTTTGTACACTGTGAGAGAAGTGTGTTTTCAGGGAAAAGGGTGCATTTTTCTACCAGAGAGAATGAAATGCTTTACAAACAGCAGCTCTGTATGTACAATATGACGGCATAATTTAAAATTCTACATTACTAAAAAAGTATGAATTCATAAAATATTTAAAGAAAACAGAGCTACAAAATAATTTCGTTTTAATATAAGTCAGACTGGAAAGTATCATAATACAATCTTAACTCACTCACTCACTCTTAGGTCGTTAGGCACGACTACTCAGGTCATGGGGAGGCTGGAGTCTATCTCAGCTAACACTGGACGAAGATGAAGTACACCCTGAACAGCTTGCCAATCCATCACAGGGCCAACACACAACCATTCACAGTCACAGCCACACCTAGGGGCAATTTGAAACAGCCAATTAATCTAATGTGCCTGTCTTTGGACTATGGGTGGAAACCAGAGTACCCAGAGGAAACTTACGCAAGCTTAGGGAGAACATGCAAACTCCATACAGAATTTCCCAGGACTTTCTTGCATTGAGGAGGACATGCCAACCACTATGCCACAGTGCTGCCCAAGACAATCTTATGTAAGATGGAAATGTATGGGGTGTTAATCCTGCAGTCACAATTCTATGACACCTAGCTAAGCTTTTCTGAATGTTGTCAGTGGTGGCTCAGTGGTTAAGACTCCTATTGATCAGAAAGCCCAAACTGCCTCTGTTGAGCCCATAAGTGAGGCCATTAGCCCTAAACTGCTTAGCTGTATAAATGAGATTTAAAAAATTAATTAATTAACTAACTAAAAAGTGACTGTAAAGTAGGATTAATTTTGTCCTATAATTAATTAATAATTAATAAGGTCTATTAACGTTTATGTTCTGGTTCTCATCTTGCACTGTTGTTGTTCGTATCATTTCAAACCATTTTATAAACATCTTTAAAATGTCACATGCAAAAATATATATAAAGCTATCAGGGCTCTATAATACAAACGGACTGAAAATTAGAGGCTTGTTATTTCATGCCTGATCGGGAGATGTTAGGTCTCAACCCAGTGCTTTGTACAATATATAATTAATATATATAAATATATAATTAATGGCAAAAGCAGAGAGCACAGCTCGTAATTAACACAGTTTGGTAAACAGGATTTTCCATAAGCATGGGATGCACCTACGCACCACTGCTTTACTGACTGCCAATTCAAACTGATCTCCGCAATTCACAGAAGCAGCTGGAATCCAGGCACTGAAACCCAGATTTGTGGTTACCATTTTGCATCACTCACGCACTCTCTCACTTGTTTGCCGAACCGCTTGATCCCATTTGGGTCTGCTGACACTGGGTGAAGGCGAGTACACCCTGAACAGCTTGCCAACCAATACACACAACCATTCACACACACACAAACCTAGTGGCAATCTGGAATTAGCCTAATGTGCATGTCTTTGGACTGTGTTAACCACTGCGCCACCGTGCCGCCCTACTGTGTTGGATCCTTGTGCTAGTCTCTGTTGTTTGCTAACCACCTGACCCTTGCCTGTTTGTCACCAACATTTTAGCCTCCTGTTTTAGATTTTGCAGTGCCCGATAAACTCAATTTGCTTCAATTTTCTCATGGGTGGCACAGTGGTGCAGTGGTTAGCACAATCACCCCACAGCAAGAAGGCTTGGTTTTGATTTCCAGGCTCGCAGCATTTGTATGTGGAGTATGCATATAAAGACATGTACAGTAGGCTAATTGGCTTTTTCAAATCACCCCTAGGTGTGAGTGTGAATGGTTGTATGTGTGTTGGCCCTGCAATGGTATGAAGAGTTATCCAGGGTGCTCCCTGTCCTTGCCCAGAGTCAGCCAAGATGGTCATCCGCACCCCCACAACCCTTATTAGGATTAGGCGGTTTAGAAAATATATGAATAAATGAATGCTCTCCTCACTGATTACTTTGCTGTTCAAGGATGCAGTAGATGAGCAAAGCTCAAGCTCAGATGTTCCATAATCACTGCTGTGTATTGAAACCATTGTATTAATTAAACTCTATCAATACTATTTCATTTAAAGGTCTAATAGTCCTGAAACATCTTGACCTGAAATGATAACTTATGAAGGATATATGCTTTACAGCAGTGTCCCTTGGAAGGAAGGGGCGTTTGTCCACATGACCATCCTAAAAAAAAGGACAAAATTATAGCCCTGTTGTCCCAATTACTCCATAATCAATGGGGGGAAAAGGTCTTTTGTGTATTTTTAGTAGAAGCCAGCTAGTGTGTTGTGAGTTCCAGGAAATAAATTGTGAAAGAACTCTGTGACTTTCAGCTTTGGAGTGTCAAGCAGATTGAAGAAGGGTTACCGTGACCCAACACAAGCAAGGCTAAGAGGCAAGTTTACACATAAGAAATACATTACCAACCAACAAATTCACTCCATTTCCTTTCTCTTTTTCTCTGTAGCCTTGAGCTGTGGGATTCTGCCGACAAATTTACCTTATATAATATGATAAACATTTCTCAGAAAGCAGATTGGAGGATTTTCCAGTAACTTTTTTTTGTATTATTTTATTCTTTCATCTTTTCATCTCCTCATGTTCCCCTTTATTTTTTCTCCACTAATAACCCAATTTCAAAATTTCTGCTGAGTTTGAGTTCTAAACTCAGGTGTTTCTGTTTGGAGATTGCGTGTCCTTCCCATGCTCGCATGGGTTTCCTCCGGGTACTCCGGTTTCCTTCCACAGTCCAAATATATGCACAGGAGGCTAACTGGCTGTTCCAAATTGCCCCTTGGTGTGACCGTGAGTGTGAATGGTTGTGTGTGTGTGCTGGCCCTGTGATGGTCTGGCGAGCTGTTCAGGGTGTAAACTAAAAATATCAGGCTGATCTGCATAGCACTTCCCCAGAGTTCTAGGCATAGATCCAACCTGCAGAATTACTGTGAGGAATCATAACAGGAATACTTGATGAATTTAATGCACTTTAGTCCTGCAGTAGTTTCAGATAAGAAATTTATTTATTTATTTGCCAAACCGTTTAATCCTGCTATGGTTGTAGGAAGGTTGGTGCCTATCTCACCCGACTCAGGGCAAAGGCAGGCATTCCATCGAAGACTGTGGGAGGAAACTAACATTCACAGAAAAACTTCGTCAGCACAATTAAAAGCTTTCGCCGAGCCTGGGACTTGAACCCAAGACCTACTTGCTGTGAGGTGGATGGGCTAACCACTATGCCACCATGATGCCCATTAGTCGATATCTAGTTGATACCTAACTAAATTTATATTAGCTATATCCATTCATTCATTCATTTTCTGAACTGTCATGTCATGTCGTGTCATTTTTTGAACTGCTTAATCCTAATTTGGGTCGCGGGGAGGCAGGTACCCTGAGGAAACCCATGCAAGAACAGGAACGCCACACAGAAATGCCAGAGCCTGGGATTTTTTTTTCTTCTCACTTTACAAACTGCTTTATTTGTTAGTAGGGTCACAGAGAGGCTGGAGCCCATCCCAGCTGACTCTGGGCAAAGGCAGGAAACACCCTGAACAGCTTGTATTAATTAAATGAGAAAATGTTATTTGATAGGATTCAATGATTGGGATTGTGTCACAGTACACCATCTTTCTCTGTGATACGAATATTATATATATTATAATATTATGAAGAATAAAGATTTCATTCAGATTGTATGTAGAGTCCATGGGAGGTTCATGCACATATTTGTACTCCATTTCTGCTGTGTTGTTAAATAGTGCCATCTGTAGGCAACAATAATACAAGGCAGATGTTTGAGATGTCACAGATGATTCTTTTCTTCTTTGTACTTGATTTTATTTTCTGAACCACTTTATCCCTTATTAGGGTCGTTGGGAGGCTGGAACCCATCCCAGCGGACTCCAGTTAAAGATGGGGTGCATCCAAACAGCTTTTCAGACCATTCACACCCAGGACAATCATTCATTTCGTCATTTTCTAAGCTGCTTAATCCTAGTTAGGGTCACGGGGAGGCTGGCGCACATATCAGCCGACTTTGGGTGGAAGAGGGGTACACCCTGAACAGCTTCCCAGACCTTAGCAGGGCCAACGCACACACACACACACACACACACACACACACACACACACTCAAGGGTGATTTGGAACAGCCAATTAGCCTACTGTATATGTTTTTAGACTGTGGAAGGAAACCAGAGTACCCACACAGAAATGCCCAGGCCCAGAAATCAAACCCAGGCCTTCTTGCTAAGAGGTGGACGTGCTAACCACTGCACCACCGTTCCACCTCCTAGGGATATTCAAGAATATTCAATTCAAAGTCACCATATTTAGGTTTGTATGTAACTTCATCAGCAGGAACATGAGACTTCTAAGATGACAACTTCAACCAGTAGTAGAATATCAGGATCGATCACCAGATTCAGAGAGCTGAAGGAACAGGTTCACTGGAATTTCAGAAGAAGCATGTGTACCTCAACAAAAACAGACTGTGAGAGAGAGAGAGAGAGAGTCTATAATCCATTTGTGCCTGGCCAAGGTACCATGCACTTTATGATTGACCATCTAGTACACTGTTCCACCCACCAGTGACAACTTAATCCACATACTAGCATGGTGCTGGGAAGTTGGTGGGTACACTGAGGAACAACACATGAACTTTCATGGCAAATGACACATAGACCATAAACAAGGAGAACATGAAACGAAAGCAAAGTTTGACCTCTGATCATCAGGAGAAGGTCACTGGTGCTATTTGTGTTTCGGATATTATGAATATTTTTAATGTTACAAGAGTTTGACATTGAGTAGAGGTGACAAAGTCATGAATAGTAAAAGGGTCTCGGTTTCTGAAGGTATGTAGTAGATGCCTGGATTAACCCGAAAAGATTTCTCCTTGCGGATCTTCAGAAACCAGACTCCCCTGAATCCTCTTTCGTCAGCTGACACTGGTGAAGGTGAACTGGAGGTGGTGTTTATGGCTGTTGATGTTTTTACAATATTTCTCGCTTTTGTATTCTCAAGGATTAGCACATCACTACAGCCCTGAGTCACTGCTTATTATACAAAAGACGTCTGCATGTGTGGGCAGCACTCTTTTTTCATAGACTAACAAATAATACATAAAGCAACACAAATGGCTTGAAGCATCACATGTCATAATTAGGTGACAGAAAATACACCTCCAGCCGAGTTCTGATTTTAACTAATAAAAAAACTGAATCAAGACAACAACAGAGCCTGCTTGCAATAAATAGTTTATTCCATCCAGAAAAATAGACATCAATTATTTAGATACTGTACACATTTTCTTTAGAAACATGAACAATTGATAAAGTCCGTCACTGTTGAGAACATTCAGAGGTCATCATACACTGGTTTTTGATACAAAATTACTGACACTGAAAACAGACGCCAACGTTTCACATTTGATGCTTAAAATTTCAAAGAACGTAAACACGGATGACAAACCAGACATCCATAGCCGAATGTCCATAAAATAGAACACAATATCTATTATGTTGTTTCAGTTACAGTGGATTCAACCATGCAGCTTCACTCTTGAACAGATTTAAACGCCACGGATGGCACCTGCTTCTGAAAAGCACTTTAAATACACATTTCCACTAAACCATAATGGGGTCTTGTGTTCTTGATGCCTGATGAACTATCCTTTCATTTTCTTGCTACTGTAAGCTGTCAGATGACAAAGCATTACATTTTGTCAGTGATGTACTTTCTCATCTCTACCTTTAAAAAAAAGAAAATCAACATTTGTAAAGCAAAATAATGTTTTTATTGAATTTATACCTTCGCTTTGGCCAAAAGTACATGTATGTTGGATAAAGAACTCATTTGACAAAACACGCGCACACACACGCACAGAGAGAGAGAGAGAGAGAGAGAGAGAGAGAGAGAGAGAGAGAGAGAGAGAGAGAGAGAGAGAG
>JAOUQZ010044969.1:0-10890 GCA_028564935.1 Neosilurus hyrtlii | reverse complement strand
CAACCCGTTACTAGCATGGTGTACCTAATAAAGTGGCCGGTGAGTGTATATCGAGCAGTTCCTGAGATACAGGTGTGCAAAGCCACAAACAAATAATAATATATATATTTTTAAGAGCACAAACGGACAAAAAAGAAAACAATACCAGCTGTACTATAGCGGATAGTAACTAGAGACCTGTGATGGGAGAATCGGCCCCTACCTAGCCATTGTTACCAATTGGCACCAGTTTTGCTGACCTTAAACTTACCTACAATGACCTTTTATCTTGTTTCAGCCTTTGGTCTAAAGTTGCTAACCTTAAAATTTGACAACCATATGTAAAGTAATTCCAAAGGCCACAAACAAACAAACAAACAAATAAATAAACAAACAAAAAAATTAATTAATTGATAAATAAATAAATGAATGTTTGAACAAACAAACAAACAAACAAATTAATAAATAGGCTCCCAAGTGGTGCATCAACAAGGTGCGTGACTATCAATCTAGAGGTTGCAAGTTTGAATCCTGGTTACAGCAACCATCTGTGTCCGGGAGTCCATGGGATCTAACTGGCCGAGCTCTCATGGGAAGGAGGGATGGCATACGCTCCCCAGTCACTCACAGCGATCACCAGCCAATCCATGGGCATCTGTGTGCTCATTCGTACCAAAAGGGGCAGACTGTGATTTATGCACATGCGCAGCAGTTCGTAAAGATGCGGGTGGCAGCATCGCATGCCACGGGGGAACTCTCCCTGGTTAGTGTTGTTCATATGTGATAGGGAGGCAACACTTGACAGGTGGGAATTGGACACAACTAAAATTTGGGGAGGAAAAAAACTGGAGAAAAAAAAAAAGCAAGTAAGTAAAATAAATGATTTATTAAAAAAAAATACAAAAGCAAGCACTGACAGAAGTACAAACAATACATGTTGGTCTGGCTGGTAAAAATGTTGTTGTGTGTAACAGCCTGGGGCAAGCTTTAGGACAGGTTAGTGCTTTCTGATTTAAAGCTGTGTGTGTGTGTGTGTGTGTGTGAAAGAGAGAAAGAGAGAGAGAGAGAGAGAGAGAGAGAGAGAGAGTGGGAGGAAGAGACAGAGAGAGAGAGACAGAGAGAGAGAGAGAGAGAGAGAGAGAGAGAGAGAGATGTGGAATATCTGTAAGTACATAAAACTGTGAAATATTGTGTTCATTAATAAGTGAAATGTTCTAATTGTTGGAAAATTATAATTTGGAATAAATGGAATTACACACCGCAGAATGGGCTCTCGTGCGAAAATAATACACTTAGGGTTGGACGATCATCATATAAAAGCAAAGTATACCTTATATTAATTCTTCGATAATTTCTCAGTCTTAATAGGCACCAAAAATACATTTTGATTCCTGTCAGTCTTGGTGTAATGCACAGTACTGTGGAGGGGTTTCATGTTCACTGTGCTGAAGGTTTATTAGTCAGTGTATGATCTAATAGGTGAATGTGCGAAGGAGAGCAAAGATCAAAACACATAAAACAAGAATCCAGTGTGAAAAAAAAAAAAAATCTACAAATGCCAGATTGAGCTGAGTTTATTCAGAGTGTGGACAGGAAGTGCTTGTAACACACTTCATTACTCATGGAGGGCTAATCTGACAGGTTTACTCAGTTTTCTGTTTTCTTACTGGGATCCGAAGATCACTCGTTAAGGTGCCGAGCCAAACAAAATACAAATTCTCACTCACTCTCATTTGCTGATCCGCTTAATCCTATTAGGGTCCCAGGGAGGCTGGAACCTATTTCAGGCAACACTGGGTGAAGGTGGGGTGCACCCTGAACAGCTCACCAGACCATAGCAGGACTTAAACACACACATACAACCATTCACATTCATATCAGCACTTAGGGGTAATCTGGAACAGCTAATTAGCCTCGTGTGCATGTCTTTGGACTGTGGGAGGAAACCCACTCGAGAACAGGAACATGCAAACTCCACACAGAAATGCCCGAGCCCAGGACTCGGACCCATAACCTTTTTTGCTGTGAGGTGCACATGCTAGGGGGGTGATCACACTAGAGGTGCGATAGAAAAGCACTTGAATTGCAATTCGCAATGCTGTCGCATTTTGGTCACCTGGCAAAAAAATTTCAAACATCTTTGAGATTTCGGCGGATATGTTGCAAAACAAGGCTCCGACGCAACTCTTCTCAAACTGTCCACCCATGTCGCGAGAAGATCGCAAAGTTGTTGTTTTCTTGCAAATTATCCGTTTTTCATTCACAAGGAAAAACGTATACCGTATATGTTGTCATTATTCGTATTTCATTCGCACTTTGTTCACACTGTTAACGCACAAATAAAAAAAAACACATGGTTTGGGAACAAAAAGCAAACAAAACACGAGTGATTTATGACAGAATATTTTCACCAAACATCGCAAATTACATGCAAATCAGTCGCAGAAATTGTCACGTGACTTTCACATGATATACATCCTTAAGTTGCAAAAAAACTCAATTTGCATCAGTCGCTTTTCTATCGCACCTCTAGTGTGATCACCCCCTAACCACTACACCCCATATTAATTCTAGTTAATAACTTTAGAGCTAAACCTGCCTCCAGGCTTTATTAGGGGAATAGATGACCAGGTTATGAAGCCTCTATTCGTGTGTGTGTGTGTGTGTGCACATGTAGGTTAAAAGTGCAGAAAGATAATCATTTACAAATATAATCACCCAATTTAAATAACTATCGTGGTGTAATTGTTAAAGTGATTTCCTGATTATTCTTGATTACAAATTGACTGTGTTGTGTAGACACCCATGCCACAATTTGTTTTGTAAAATGAAGGTTAAATTGGATGAGACAAAATTTATTCAGTGAGCAAATTGCTGGAATAATAGAGGAATTATTTCGAATCTCATTAGCGCAATCATTTAGCTTCTGCTGCTAAACATGGTTGATCAGAACCCTTTTTATTATCATAATTAGGGGACATGCACATTTCTTTCTCTACGGCCAATTTTCATTTGTACAAAAAAAAGGGAATATGATATACTTCAGATTGCATTAATTTTCATTTTCCTCTCATTTCTCATGCCACCTACAGTTTAATGATGATGTAGAAGTGCTTTTAATCTTGTAACCCTTCTGGGGCCTGACCCTTCGAGAAAGGGGTAACAGCTTGATTAGTGCTATCCAGAGCTAGTTAATGTTCTATATTTGAAATTGTTGGTAAGTATCAGACCTTGTGCCTGTGACCACCAACAAATGGGGCTTTTTCACACATTCATCTGCATTAATATATATATATATATATGTCATGTCATGTCATTTTCTTAACCACTTAATCCTAATTAGGGTCGCGGGGAGGCTGGCGCCCATCTCAGCTTACTCCGGGCGAGGGCAGAGTACACCCTGGACAGCTCGCCAGGCCATCACAGGGCTATATATATATATATTAGGCAGGGGGTTGTAAAAAAATTCTTAGATTTCTCCTTAAATTAATTTTACTATGTAAAGCTGCTTTGTGATAATGTCAATTGTAAGAAGTGCTATACAAATGAAACTCAATTGAATTTAATTGAATATAATTCAGGGTAATTGGCAGTAACCCACACACAAAAAGTCATGTATACACAACAGTAAAGGAGTAGAGGTGCATTAGAAAAGAGCCTAATGCAAATGTATGTTTATTGCGATTTTTAAAAACAATTTTGATACGTATACTGAGCAAAAGTTGCGAGAAGGTCACGTAACAATTTTTGTGAATAATTTGCGAATGGTTTGCGGATGTTTGGTGTATAAAAAATAAAGTGAATCTCCTGTCATGAATCAGTCGCCTTGTGTTCGCATTTTGTTCTCAAACCAGCCAGCAAGTCTCAAACTTTGTGCGTGGAAGTCTCCAACTTGTTGCTTTTCCTTGCAAAGAAAAAAATGAACAATTTGCGATGCAAAACGACAACTTTGCGACATTCTCGCGACATGTGTGGACTGTTTGAGAAGAGTTTGAGACTACTTCACATCAAAGCCTCATTTTGCTGCATTTTCAAACATGTTTTTTGTGCCGATTTTACAAACCAGGTGACCAAAATGCGAAACGCCCACACTGAGCCCGGGAACCGAGCAAAGATACTGAAAGTAAATTAAAACATTTGTGTTCTTTAGTCAGTTCAGAGCAATTCCCATGAAAGATTACGAACAAAAATTCTCCCTTAGTGCACACAACTCTAATGAGCATGACATCTGCACTGAATTTAACTAATTTACCTCCCTTGCTTAGGACCCCAGTTATTGAGAAAATCCAGCTGTGCTTGGCTTCCCTCCAGATGAGTGATTCCCAATAGAAATGCAATTCCTCACCTGTTCTTTCTGGAATGGTAGATTATCCCACTGTGCAGTCAGGGATAATTATATTCAAGCCTCACAGGAATTCAGCTTTCTGGAATCTCACTCTCACCCAATAAGAGGTCCAAGTAGAAAACAGCTTGTTTTTTTTTCCTTTTAGAATAGCTTTCACTGTGAAATACTGAAATGAGGTGTGTTTGAGTAATGAAATCATTCCGATAGGCATACACCACTGGTTCATGCATAGCAAAGCTTGTTTAAAAAAAAAAGAAGAAAAAAAAAAAAGCACGATGGCTAAGCCTCATGAAGTGGCTGGTGCAGAAGCTGAAGCTTGGGCTTGGCTTTGTAATGCCAAAAAGATGTCAGTATGTCTGAATACATACGAGCCAAACAGTTTCTCTCCTGAGCTTCTGTTCTGGCATGTATCACATTCACATCACACCCACAAACACATGCATTTCCTTTTGTTGTCTTTGGCGCATTTGTCAGGTACTGTTTAAAATAACACACAGTGCCTCTGGATTCCTAATCCAGAAGACGCCAGTGTATGGATTTCATTGTGAAGAAATGGAGTTTGGATTTGCTGAACCATTTTATTCTGTGCTCATGACATCTTAGGTTACTACATTTACTCTATTGGCAAAAGCTGTTGTCCGAATTAAATCAGAAAGAAGTGCCCGACTGTTGGAAGAAGACACGAAACACTAGTGGTAGCTGAAATTGCTGGTATAATTGTACTCTGTAAAATTTCATAGTATGGTATGGATTCCCTCACTCACTTACTCACGGGGAGGCTGGAGCCAATCTCCGCTGACCAGACCATTGCAGAGCCAACACACACACCCACACCCCTTCCTCCACACACACACACACAACCATTCACACTCACACTTACACCTAGGGGCAATACAGAACAGATAAATTAGCCTAATGTGCATATCTTTGAACTGTGGGACGGAACCGGTGCATCCAGAGAAAACCACACCCAAGTACTGGGAGAACAAGCAAAGTCCTGGCAGAACCTCCTTCGCTAAATTCTGGACTCAAACCCAGGATCTTCTTGCTTTAAGGAAGATAGGCTAACCTCGATGGCACCCTGTCACCCATGGGATGCAATTGTACAATAAAAATCTAGGTTGGGGCTGATTTTATTCTAGCCCAGACTGTAGATCCATGCAGTGAATTGCTGACAGTCATGTCAGGTGATTATACAGAGTGAAACTGGCTTTGTCTGCCCCTAACATTTCATTCCAGTTCAGCAGGGTCTATATTATTCATAAATTTTAATGTAACTCAATATGCTAGAAAAAAAAAAGCCACACACTCTAATATTTACATGGAGTGTATTTAGCCTTGATTTATTCTAGCATGTGATCTCCATGGAATTGTAGCTCCAGTTGGTCCGGTCGAGGCTCAGCAACATTAATGTGGCAATAAAATGGAGTCAGCTGATGACCTGAAAGTACTGAATGAGCAGGTTATCACATCAATGGACTTTTCTTCCCTGATGGCGCGGAAATAAAATGGGGACTCAAATAATGAGCGAGTGGTTCAGGGAGCACGAGGAATCATTTTCACATATGTATTGGCACCCCAGAGTCCTGACCTTAACCCTGTTGAAAGTTTTTTCAGGATGTGCTGGAGAAGACTTTATGGAGTGTTTCAGTTTTTCCTTTATCAATTCAAGACTTCGGTGAGAAATGAACCCAACGCTGGATGGAAATAAATGTTACATTGCTTAAATTTGTTGAAACAATGGAATGATATAAGCAATGCTAAAGGCGAAACAACACCATATTCGTGTGTCCAATTATTTATTTTTATTTTTTTGACCAACAACACCCCCCCCCCCCGGGCAGTCAGTGTATCTGACTGTTTTGTATTAATTTATTCATTTTTCTTAAAAAAAAAAGACAGAAACAAGTGATGAACAGCACATCCTACGTCACAAGCTCCCTTAAAGCCCTGATAGAGAGAGACCAATCAAATATCCAATGAAGCCTATGCATCTATCAGTGTCTATTAGGTGTTTCTGTACTTGATGTTTTAATGGAAGAAAGACAAATGTTTATGGGAGAACAGGCTTTTAGTCATTCTGAGCTCTGTCTGGATGCACGGCATCACTGAGAATGAATGGAGTGTGGGTGGGTGCGTTTGTATGGTAAAATGCTTCCCCTGTTTAAATACCTACTGATCTTTAACAAATCATCAGTGCTTGAAAGTGGAAATGTGGTGAAAGACTTACTTAAAAAAAAACAGATTTGGTGAAGAAAAAACAAGTACTTGTCAAAAACACATTGTGTAATTGTGAAAAATACATCTCACTCACTCAATTGCCGAACCACTTACTCCGGGGGTGTAAAACGCATTTTCACTGAAGGCCACATCACTAAAGTTAAAGGTGATCAAGGGATGAATAATCACTGAGCATTTCTTTTCATCGTTCATTTTCTGAACCGCCTAATCCTAATTAGGGCCACTGGGAGGCTGGTGCCCATCTCAGCTGACTCTGAGCGAAGGCAGAGTACACCCTAGACAGCTCACCAGGCCATCACAGGGCAGAAACACACTATGCAGCTACTCTTGACAAAAATCAGCAATGGTTCTTTTACATGCCTGTCACCACATACAGTGAGAGACGTGGCCAGCCTTTGATAAACCCAGTTAGCTGCACTGGGGGGACAGCAGTGAGAACCCTTTGATAGTGTGGCTTGAACCCCCGACCTTGGGCTCAGTAATCCAGCCCCCTACCACCGGGCCACCACTGCCCCTCATTTTTATTCTATTCCTTCTATTCTATCTATATCCCTTCTATTCTTAAGTGGCGACCAAGAAATCTGCATAGAAAAATGATTACTTTAGGCATCTCCTCTTTTCCTTTATTCACTTTCATTTTCTGATAACACAACAAGCTAACATACAATCTTTCTTCAGTCATGAATGAAAAGCTCTTTACCTGAAGTAGGCTGCTGCCACCTAGTGGAAGGAGGATGAATTATTGTTCATGGTAATGGTCGATGCAAACGTTGTACGATAATTATATTCATTGAAAGCACTTGTGGGCCACATAAAATAAGTTGACGTGCTGGATTACGCTCGCGGGCCTTGAGTTTGACACCTGTGGCTTACTCCTAGTAGGGTCGCGGGGAGGCTCAGACAACACTGCTACCAGTTATGCAAATCACAGCAAAACATTGGTATGGAAACATTTTCTGAATTCACTTTCTGAAACTGAAGTGTGCTGGACATAAACCACATGTTCAGGAGATGATTACTGTCAAGGATCTCACAGGAACTAATGAATAACAGATGTGTGACCGGGGTTCATCGGACAAAACTGATGACTTCAGGACAAGTACAATTACCGTACATGTAATAGGTCTTTACCCGACAGTGTCACATTCCTCTGGGGTCTGAGCAGATAATTTCATTTCGCTAAGTTTCTACCATCAGACTTCCATTTATGTTATCTGGCAATGGTGTGACTGCTGCTTTCAGTTTAAACCCTACACTCTCATTTACCAAGTGCTTGTCGTTAGCAATACAAATCTTGAATTTGGAAAAGCAGTTTCTACCTTAGCAGTTCTTATTAATTTTGTTCCTCTACCTCATATGTTACAGTTGAAGCACAGCTTATTCTTGCCTTATCAGCAAGCAGTGACTTGTCTTCATCTCCTTTTTTTTCCCCGACCGATGTGCCTTAATCAGTAGGTGTGCCCTTCACAGCTGACTGCTGGAGTGGAATGACATCAATCTAAACAAATTACAAAACAAAAACACCTTGCCTCATGTCTCAAGCTCTATATGAGAAATATGGAGTATGGATACAGGAGAATAAAAGGCAGTAAATATCGATTTTATTTACAGTGAAATTTAACTTTGTGTTAAAGGTCAGTCTTGATTATTCTGCATTTTACTGTCATCAAAAAACAACCCCCTCCACCCAGCACACACCCACACACACACACACACACACACACACACACACACACAATGGGGGTTCAAGTACCAAGGAGCTCTGAACCCTCAATTGTTTAGTTGTATAAAAATGATAAATAAAAGTCACTCTGGATAAGAATGCCATAAATGTAAATGCAAAAAAAGGTTTCCACCGGGTACTCTGGTTTTCTCCCACAATCCAAAGAAATGCTCATTATGGTAACCGGCTGTTCTATTCCATTACAGTTACGGCATTTACCAGATGCTGTTATCCAGAGTGACTTTCTTTGTTGTTGTTATTTTATATAGCTGAGCACTTGAGAGTTAGGGGCTTTGCTCAAGGGCCCAAAAGTAACAGCTTGGTTAGTACTGAACTCCTAACCTCTTGACCAGTAAACCAGAGCCTTAACCACCTGAGCCACTACTGGCCTAAATGTAATGTAATTGGCTGTTTGAAATTGCTGCTCAGTGTTGTGGGTATTTCCCTGCAAAGCTTTCGCAAGCTGTACAGGCTGTAGCCTGCCTTCCTACAGTTGGTTGAGGTAAGCACCAGTCACCCCGCAACACTAGTAGGATCAGGCAAATAAGTGAGTGAGAATGAATTGTTGCAGAAATGCAGGTCTTTCTTATAAAGTGGTCAGTGAGTGAAGTAGCACAATAATTGTGTGTTAAACTCTGTGTTCTCTACAATACCAGTATGTAAAGAGCATGCTTTATAGGCTGCCCAAACAAAATTCCATTAAAATTTTGAAATGTTACTTTGTAATGTGTGTATTTTAATATCTGTGTGTCCCTAAATAAACCTGACATTTAGTGTAGGAAGTATTGCGCATGGGATTCATACAGTTGACCTTTTTTCAAGCTAAAATATAATATTAGCTATATTTCAAACTTTAATTAAGGGCCCAGGAGTTCTCATCTGCTTTTAGCTACACCATGCACCATATTCATGGAATGAGGGATGACAGCTTTCTACAGTGTTCTGTAAATAACTCCCAGCACAACCCAAACTACATTATATCTGGGTACAGTTGCTGGTGTTTACTGTATGTGTGTTACTAACACTGTTCTAGTACGTTCTTTTTATTACTTCTTATCATGAGTATGGGTTGTTCTTATGAAAGTCAATATCATTTTTTTAAAGACAACGTACCTGATAGATGAATCAAAATGCAAACCGTATTATTTTAATAAAAATCAGTATCACAGTGATGTTTAAAACATCATAATATTCCAAGACTAGCTTTGTCATTATCTGATCTTCCGTTTCCACCGGGGAACTGAAAGTCTGCAGTTTCAGAGATTGTGATGAGTACCAGTGATTAGAGAAAAAGCCTAATGGGATTCATGTGGATTTTTAAAGTATGCCGAATACAGCATGGGCTTGCTTTATGCCTCTATCTGAGCATTTCCACATTTCCATCCCATATGCATTTCTATTTCTTGTCTTTTATACTTACACAATTACTAGCTTCTCTTTCCCCAACAAAAACAGAACAGCAGCTTTTATGGCAGATAATGTGAATGTGCCATAAGTCACCAGTTTCATGGGATTACATTAACCGCTAACAGTTATTTCAGGAAATGTGTAACATCCCATGCTGATTGCACATAAATAATTATTATTTCAAATCCTATTTTCCTCATGCAAATGCTGAGGATTGGATAGTGATTACACAAACAATTAGCACAATGTTTCGCTTTTTTTTTTACTGGGTTTAGAAACTGGTGGAGGGCAAGTAACAGTATAATTGATTTTGACTACATAATAAATCTTAACAAGGAGAAGGATAATGACCTCACACATGGAGAGAAGTGCAAAAATACACATTTGTACACTGATAGGGAAGATTTAAACTAATCAGTTATATCTCTGCATGCAATTTGCTTTATTATTATTAATTTCATTATTTCAGGCTGATTAGGAGGTTAGTGCATGCTATGTCTGGCGTGTAAAAGTAAATATATATACACATCCTGTGCTGGATCCTAACCAATGGCACATCAAGATCTGTTAGGCTCTGTTAAGCTCTACTGCAAGTCATATGTTCCATCATGACTGGCGTCAAATGGTAATACATTGTGACATTCATGGAAAAATTATTGACAGTCAAAAATGTTGTCACAGTCATTACAATCCCACCAAGTTCCCTCAAGGTCATTATGATTCCACCAAGTTTCCTCTACATCACTATGCTTCCACCAAGTTCCCTCAAGATCATCACGATTCCACCAAGTTCCCTCAAGATCAGGGGTCTTAAACTCATTCCACAAAGGGCCGCTGTGGCTACAGGCTTTTGTTTCGACTAAGCAGCAGCACACCTGACTTGGCTCATTTAATCAACGGATCTGTCTTTAAACACTTGATTGGTGAATCTATGATAGAATGAGCCCATGCTGTATTCGGCATACTTTAAAAACCCGTTCCCTCAAGATCATCACAAATCCACAAAGTTCCCTCAAAATCATCATGATTCCATCAAGTTCCCTCTAGATCATCACAAATCCACCAAGTTCCCTCAAGGTCATCACAAATCCACCAAGTTCCCTCTAGATCATCACAATTCCACCAAGTTCCCTCAAGGTCATCACAAATCCACCAAGTTCCCTCAAGGTCATCACAAATCCACCAAGTTCCCTCA
>JAOUQZ010044967.1:0-10898 GCA_028564935.1 Neosilurus hyrtlii | reverse complement strand
TGAGTGTGTGTGTGTGTAAATGTGTGTGAGTGTGTGAATGAGTGTGTGTGTGTGTGTGTGAGAGAGAGAGAGAGAGCGAGAGAGAGAGAGAGAAAGAGAGAGATTTTTGTGTAATTTAGTCCTGGGTGTTGAGGAACCTGATGGCTTGGGGAAAGAAACTGTAACACATTGTGGTTGTGAGGGCCCGAATGCTCCGGTACCTCTTTCCAGATGGCAGGAGAGTGAAGAGTGTGTGAGGGGTGTGTGGGGTCGTCCACAATGCTGATAGCTTTAGTGTAAAAGTGTATAGTGTTAATGTCCGTGAAAGAGGGAACAGAGCCTCCGATGATCTTTTCAGCTGTTCTCACTATCCACTGCAGGGTCTTTCCAGCCGAGATGGTGCAGTTCCCAAACCAGGCAGTGATGCAGCTGCTCAGGATGCTTTCAATGGTCCCTCTGTAGTGCACAGTCAGGATGGGAGGAGGGAAGAAGGACTTTCCTCAGCCTCCTCAGCATGTAGAGGCACTGCTGGGCTTTCTTGTTGATGGAGCTGGTGTTGAGTGACCAAGTGAGATTCACTGTGAGATGAACACCAGGGAATTTGGTGCTCTTAACAATCTCCACAGAGGATCCGTCGATGAACAGTGGGGAATGGTTACTCTGTGCTCTCATGAAGTCAACCACCATCTCTTTAGTCATGCTGATGTTCAGAGACAGGTTGGAGTTATACTAAACTAAACTTATTATTGGTTGCAGTTCTGTGTGGGTAAACATGGCCCAGATTATAAACCTTTAAGATTTTACATATTGGTTGTAATTTATATTATTTAAACTAAAATAAATTAAATAGTTTTCCCACCAAAAGTAAAATTCGAGAATTATATTACATTATATATGCCAGTTGGTGCCATGCTACAGGTCAGTGAATGTGTGTGTTTGCTGCACCAGTCACTGCAAATAGTCAACAGGGTCAAGAAACGTGGAGAAGAAAAGAGACAAAATAATCAGATAAAAACTGGAAAAGAATTACATGTGAAGCTACCAGGAACCCGTTATCCCCACCACTGCCATGGCCGAGGTAAGGAAGACCGAAACATGACCACCACTTTACAAGACTCAGAAGTTGAAACATAAAGACCGGGCCAAGATATATCTGAAAAAAGATATTTTGAAGATTTATGGACAGATGAAATGAGAGTGACTCCTGTGGCTGGATTACTAATGGACACACAACTCCACTTTGCAACACCATATAGTTAATTTACTACCAAAGGCAGGGTGGATTTTGCTGACTGAATGTTCACCAAGCCTGAGGTGGGTAACTGTTAAAGTATGTTCTCCATGGGAACATCAGCAGCAAAACAAATTTTTTTTAATTTTTTGTATCATGACAGCTGCATGAGCTGAGAGCAGCTGCAAAAACAAGCACAAGAGCTGTGGAACATCATCTCTTTAAATCTTATTTTGGGTATGTATACTTGTGCTTTGCAAAAACATAAAGAAATGCAAATTAAAATGAGACCATTATAGTTTATACTGGGGGCAGTGGTGGCCCGGTAGTAGAGTGCTGGATTACTGATCCCAAGGTCGGGTGTTCAAGCCCCACTATCAGCGGGATGTCACTGCTGTCCCCCCAGTGCAGTTAACTGGGTCTCACTGTCTCTGGTGAAAGGCATGAAAAAGAACTATTGCTTCTGCCCTGTGATGGCCTGGTGAGCTGTTTAAAAGCTCTGCCCTTGCCCAGAGTTGGCTAAGATTAAGCAGTTCAGAAAATCAATGGATAAATGAATGAATGAACCATTACAGAGGCAGGTGAGTTGACTTCAGAGTTGAGCTGAGCTTAGTGTCGTGTAGGTGATGCCATCTTTTTAGCCTTCTAAAATTTTTGTGTCATTAAGTGACATTGTATTTTAGGATACACTGCATGCCAACACAGACACAAAAATAAATAAAAATTATAAATAATTTTTTATGGTTTAATTTTACATTTTACATTTTTTCTGATTTTAGCATTATCCACTCTGAAAAATGTTTTTGTGGATACACACACACACCCACACACACACACACACACACACACACACACACACACACACACACACACTTGTGTGGTATATGCAGTATATTCTCTAGATTTTAATAGTTTTTTATGATAATACCCTCCCACTACAAAAAGGATTGTAGTTGTTAAGTCTTTTTGCTTGATCTCACATTCCACGCTCATATTTCTGGCATATGTACCTAAATACATATTATTGAATAAAATAAAAAACCTGGGTGTTCTGCCTGGCTTGGGTCCTATTCCTTTACCAGCAGCCCAATTAGTCATCTGCAGTCTTGAGGCTGTTTGTTTGATTTAATTTTACATATCATAAACATATGTCCCTGTGATGGCCTGGCGAGCTGTCCGGGGGTGTACCTCGCCCTCGCCCAGAGTTGGATGAGATGGGCGCCAGCCTCCCCGCGACCATAATTAGGAATAAGCAGTTCAGAAAATAAATGAATGAATGATAAACATATCACAGGCAATAAACAATAATAAGTGGCCACTTAAAAACAAACAATGATGGCAGCATGATGATTTATAGTATTCCACATACAGGTGGCACAGTGGTGTAGTGGTTTGCATGTCAGCCTCACAGCAAGTAGGTCATGGGTTCGTGTCCTGGCCTTGGTTGATTCTGTGGGAAGTTTGTATGTTCTCCCTGTGCTTGTGTGGGTTTCCTCCAGGTACTGCAGTTTCCTCCCATAATCCAAAGACATGCACATTAGGCCAATTGGCCATTCCAAATACCCCCAAGTTTGTGTGTGTGTGTGTGAATGATTGTGTGTGTTGGCCCTGCAATGGTCTGGTGAGCTGTTCACCCATTGTTGGTTGAGATAGGTGCCGGCCTCCCCGTGACCCTAATACGATTAAGTGGTTTGGCAAGGGAGTCATTCATTCATTCATCTTCTGAACCGCTTATTCCTACTTAGGGTCGCAGGGAGGCTGGCGCCCATCTCAGCCGACTCTGGGCGAGGGCGGGGTACACCCTGGACAGCTCACCAGGCCATCACAGGGCCATCAGTCACACAACCATTCACACTCACACTCACACTCACACTCACACTCACACTCACACCTATGGGTGATTTAGAACAGCCAATTAGCCTACTATGCATGTTTTTGGACTGTGGGGGGAAACCGGAGTATCCGGAGGAAACCCACGCAAGCACAGGGAGAACATGCAAATTCCATACAGAAACGCCCGAGCTGGGACTCGAACCCAGGACCTTCTTGCTGTGAGGCGGACGTGCTAACCACTGCGCCACCGTGACGCCGGCAAGGGAGTCAGTGAGTGAATATTTCACACATTCCCATGACACAAGATATTACAAAAGTAACTTTAAAAATTCTCATAGGTTTAAAAGCTTATAGAAATTTGTCAAAAGCTGTAACTGTATAACTACATCCCTCTTTAAAAGTGGACAGTTTGTTCCCCGATGAAACAAACAGCAAAATTACAAATGCAAGTCACACTGTTCAGCAGGAGCTCTTCCTTGTACATTGCTGTAGGCGAATACTCACCAGCCTGGAGAATTTCAAATGTGATGTAACACTATTTTGTTTCTTGAGAAATTCAAGAATGAAAAATGAAAAAAGAAGCCAAGAAGGAAACTTGCCCTCAGGTTTAACCACAACAGCACTAAGTGTTTTACTTCCAGGCACAAAACAGCCAATAAAATATAGCAAAATTCGAAACTCAAAACAAGGGAATCTACCACAAATTGTGTCTCCAGGTCTATGCTTAGGGACACATGACCTAGTATGAATCTAATTTGACTTAAAACAGAACAAGTTTCTTCAGGTTTCTGAACCAAATGAGTAAATCTCCTCTTTACTCGCTCAAAGAGACAAACTACAAAGAAGCATGAAATAACAGAAACAAATGAAACAAATAACAGAAACAAAAATGTACAATAGGCATACAAAATGTGTCACATCCTCATCTTAATCACTAATAATATTAATAATAATAATAATAATAATAGTAAGAAAAAGAAAAAGAAGAAGAAGAAGAAGAAGAAGCATTATAAAAAGAAATTAAAACATTTTATAATCTCATTTAGTGACACATTTTTGTTTGGTTATGTTGGTGTTATTCACCCAGACACCACTTCTCCAGCAGCAAGCTTTTTTATCAATCGGTTTTCTCCCAAAACACTCACATCAAAAGGACAAATCTACTGTCTGGTCTCTTTGATTTGTGCTATGACCTTTGCTTCCGACTTTCACAACAAGCCGGAGCTTAACTTGTTTTTCAAGATGAAAGGGCTGTAACAAATGGCTGTTGTGTCTCCTCTCCAGTCACTGGGCCTAAGTATTTCTTCCAGTTTTTTAAGATGTTGAAGTACAAAAGCTTTTTTATAAAATGGCCAATTGAATTCTTAGCTGCACGTACAAAATTTTTAATGGACTAATACGAATCTGGGGCTGCAGCTGCAGTGGGTAGGGCTCAGCAGCGTTGTTTCTGTGTGGAGTTTACATGTTCTCCCCATGTTTGCCTGGCTTTCTTCTGGGTACTCAGGTTTCCTCCCACAGTCCCTAGAAATGCTCATTAAACTAATTTTCTATTGCCCCTCGTCGTGAGTGTGACTGTGAATGGCGGGTTTGTATGTTGGCCCTGGGATGGTCTGCCGAGCTGTTCAGGGTGTACTCTGCCTTTGTTTAGTTTCAGCTGAGATAGGCTCCAGCCTCCCTGAACCCTTATAGGATTAAGTGGTTCAGCAACTGAGTGAGTGAGTGAATGAGTGAAATACCAATCTGGGGATATTTGAAGGCCATAGTGGTCTAATCCCAAACAAAAGAAAAATGAGATAAGTTGATATTTTGAAAGAGGTGGACAAGATCTATGTGTGGCAAAATGGTTTGACTGTCTTACAACCTTGAATCATCATGAAAATTATATATGCAAAAACCTTCATGTCACTTTTCTCTAAAACATCTTTCTTTTAGTTACACCACTCTGGTTCTCAGCCCCACATTTGTAAGGTACACAAAAGAAAGATAAAGAAGGATGCACTGCCACTTTTAGATTTTAATTGTATATCTGAAACACTTTCTAAAATTGAAAGCGGTAATACACAGATGGTAATTAAATCCACCCTGAACTCAGAATCATATCAGTTAAAATAGCTCTAAAACAATATATTCAAAATATTTAAAAATTTTATTACTTCTGGTCATATTAAAATTGGAAGAAGGCGAAACAGGTTTGTGCAGTAATGGAAGATGTACACTCTAAATTTCCCTTACGTTTCAATTTGAATGTGAACGGCTGTATGTCTGTCTGTATTTGCCGTGCTACATATTGGTAACAAGTACAGGGTGTGGTAACATGGTGGTGTAGTGGTTAGCATGTCCTTCTTCACAGCCCAAAGGGCCTGGGTTCGAGTGCTTGAGTGTTTCTGTGTGGAATTTGAATGTTGTCTCCATGATTTTGGGTACTCCGGTTTCCCCCCTACAAACTACATGTAATTTTATTTAATTTTTTTTTCAGAAAGATGCAATGCAAGTCCAAGAACTCAAATCATCTAAACTAGCAATAAGACTGTCATGAACATTTCACCAAATATAAATGACATACAAAATGTGAAAGACACAAGTGACTGGGTGGCAGAGTGACACGGTGGATAGTCCTTTCACCTCAAAGCAAGAAGGTCCTGTTGCCCAAGTAAAAGCAGCTTTAGTGTCCTGCAGCTGAGAGTACATGGGTATCGAGGTCAAAGGTGTGGGGAAATTAGGGAAAGTTGGTCACAGAAAAATCAGGTGGATTGACCACAACTTGTTTAAGTCGATTTTCCGTAGAACAGTGCTCGATACGTCGAAGTACAGCTAAATATATTGTATGTGGGAAAAATAATAGTACTACAATTTCATCCCAACAAACCTGTATTTAACATTTTCTGACTTAATACCCACCTTGCTGTGATTGGTCACAAAGAAGTCCAATATAGTTCTAATGTGTAGATGGTAAAGAATGTTTTTAAGAGTTGTAATGCAAATATACTTGGAAATTATCACAGGTTATCATTAAAACTTTACTATTTCGGACCACTGTGCTGCTTGACCCGCTGAAGTACATAAGTATTCCATATCTGTTAAAAGTGTAAATAGGTTGTGGACTTCACTTAGGGGGTGATCACATGAGAGGGGCGATAGAAAAGTGACTGACACGAATGGCAATTCATGGCTGTAACTATTCATTTCCAAAATGTTCTCAAATTTGTCTCGTGACATTCATGGCTTCGCATTTAGTCTCCTGGTTCGTGAACTCATTGCCAAAAAATGTTAACGTGTTTGAAATTTTCGTGAATGTCGCAAAAAGAGGGTCTCATGTGGAGTATCTTCAAACTCTTCTCAAACATTCCGCGCATGTCGTGAGAAGGTCGAAAAGTTGTCATTTTGTTTGCAAATTATTTATCTATTAATTAATATATATATATTGCAACCTACATATATCGTGTGACAATTTTACAACAGATTTGCAAATAATTTGCAATTGGTTTGTGGATATTTGGCAAAAAAAAAAGCGAATCTACTGTCATGTATTCACTTTTTGTTCTCAAACTATTCGCATTTTATTTATGCGTTATTAACAGGAACACAGTGCAAATAAAAAATGAATGATGACAAAATACACGGAATATGGCAGATGACAGCAATTCTCCAACTTGTCACTTTTCCTTGCAAACAAAAGATTAATAATTTGCATTTTTTTTAAATATGATTTTCTCTAGTGTTGCATGCTTAAAAGGCTGAACATTCCTGGCAGTTGTTGGTTAGTTATTGCAAAACTAGACAAATACTTTATGTTAGAAAAATTGGTATCAGATTAAAGGTCTGGATATCAGCCACAGAATGGTACCAATAACTCAAAACAAATAATTTCTGACTTAATATCCAATTTGCTGTGATGGGTCACATTTACAAAAGTACACACACAGGCCAGTGCTGTAAAAAGAAATATCATCAATTTAATACATATGATGTAATCGGAGGATAGTGTTATACTGAATGGCACACTAACAACATCTTCAGTTAAATAATATCTGTTAACCATTGGAACACTTGTTGCACGGGTTTGTATCTACTGTAATTATTTATCAGTAAGATACAATAGCTGAAAAACAATCAGGGTGAATAAAGAGTACATGTATGCACAAGGAAAGTTACCAGAACGCCACCAGAAGCCCACAAAACATTTGGTGGGTAGGCGGCTGTTAATTTCAGTTCCTACACATATTCATGAAGCAGACTTACTAAATAGCTCACATAAGCTGTGACATAGGATGTCATGATATCCAACAGTGTCACAACTCTAATAGTGTTTCGCAGCAATGACACTCCTGTCACTGGATGTAAACTAGAATGACAGCGCTTTACAGTCTAACATTTTAAAGGTGTGTTTACAACTTAAGACAGAATTTCAACACCGAGTTCAAGTAAAGTGTTATCGAAGCAACACACACACACACACACACACACACACACACACACACACACACACACACACACACACACACTGCTATAGTAACATAAACCATTGTCGCCATGTACGCTGGGCTCATATACATATGCATCATTACGTCTTTCATATAACATGCAAATAATTGCATACTGCATGTATATTCAGCATCTAGTTACATCTTTCATACATCGGAGTTTGCAAACAAACACATTCATCTCAGGATAAGCACGTTGTCTAATCATGCAGGCAAGTCAGTATGTAGTGAATAAACAAATGATAAAAGATGAGGCACTGCTTCAATACATTACTGTCAGATGCCTACATTAGTTTTGCATGCAATTAAAACACAATTTACTCAACAAAGCTTGTATTGATTTTGTTTGTGTGTGTGTGTGTGTGTGTGTGTGTGTGTGTGTGTGTGTGTGTGTGTGTGTGTGAGAGAGAGAGAGAGAACTAAACAGAGAGAGGAGCTGCAGTGTGATTTACTACACTTTTGACGGTTACCATTGAGTTTGGATAAATATGCTTTCTGTCATTTTGACTATGAGTGCACGCACACACACACACACACACACACACACACACACACACACACACACACACACACAAACACACATAATTAAGGTTATACCTGAACTTAAACCTAATTCTGACCCTAACCTTAACTTTAGTCACCATTGTGTTTTATTTATTCATCATGTTTTCCCCTTGTCTGTGTGTTCATGTGTGTATTCGTCTGAACTTCCTTGTGGACTCTCTATCTTTTTGGATCCCTCAACATATTTTGAGCAAATGTTCACCAATTTTTCACTGCTAAAGGCCCATAAACTGATACAGGTTCTAGGTCAAAGGTCTACATTACATGAGGTCATGTTTTACCCCTTACTCATTACTGAATTCTGACTGATACAAAGCCGTGGCACTGGAGACTCCTTCCATAAACATAACGAAACATATATTCTTTCACATTATCATACGTCACAGGTGTCACAGTCAAAGCCTGCAGGCCAAATCTGGCCCACCAACTAATTTTATGTGGCTTGCGAGTGCTTTTTAAAGTATATGAATATTGTACATTGTTCGCATCAACCGTTACCATGAAACATAATTCATCATCCATCCACTAGGTATGAAATAGGTAAACCTATTACAAGTGTCATTCATGGCTCAAGACTGATTGTAAGCTAGCATGTTACTGTCAAGCACTGTCACAAAAGAAGAGTAAATTAAGGTAAAAAGGAGAAGTCATTAACTAAATTTCTAAACTAAACAAAGAATTTTGCCATAGAGGTTTCATGGTTGTTCTTTTTGACTTGATTAGGGAAAATGAGTTTGACACCCCGGAATACATCATCATATCAGCAATATTATTGTTAGTAGTAGTATTATTTATTTTTAATTCATCGAGCATCCGTCAAAAAATTCCTAGCACTTGTTACTATCAAAAAAATGCCTGGTAGGGGTCCAGATGCTCCCACCAAAGGTCCATTTCATTATATGCCAATATTAGAACAAGAATAGCAATCTTGAAGGGCAAGTTTTCCAGTGCGTGGCAAGTAAATGTCTGGAAACCTAATATACAGTTTTGCCTCTGTGACTTTGAAAAGTAGGTCAAGGTCACTCATACACAGACTAAGCCTAGCACTGATAGTATTAAGCCATGTCCAAATTTCTAAAAACTAAAGTGTGATGGACAGATAGACGGACAGAACACATTCCTCCACCTCCCAAGCCACTTTGTGGGTGGGAGCTAAGCATCATGTATCAGAGTGTTAGTGAATTGATAGAAACCTTGCAGCTGAATTCTCCAGATTCATTCAGTTGCAGACAATAACTCAACAACCTTCTGATTAGAGTATTTAGTATAGAGCTGTTATATAAAACACATGAAACATTACTTAAATACATTTAACAAGGCGTCCAACCATGTTACTCCTTGTTTTTTTCTTTTTTTTTCTTTTTTTGTTTTTGAATTTAAGGCACACACACAGTCCATAACCGTCCACTCACTGTCATATCTCTTGCCAGGGTGACATGCTTGCAAAGATTCTATTTAGATGCTGAGCAAAGTGTCAGCATCTACACGACAGTGCACCAGATAAAACGGTGTATTTGGGTAAACATACTTAATAAGAAGCCCACATCATTTGACAGCTACATCAACTACAAGCGTTTTCATATTAAAAAAAGTCAAAGTATAGGAAATATTTTGCTTTGCTGTACCTTTAAACCCTCTAGAAGAGAAATAGCTGAACATTTCATTTTGTAATGTTAGTATTAGAGATACTGTACCCCTGGTGGTCATCTGAGGTGGATATCACCTATTATAAATAACCACATCAGTCTTCAGGAAGGAAACCTTATCACTGTTGTGTTTGCCCAAACAAGAGTCTTTTTTCTTTATGATTTGTCATTTATCACTGATTGTAGGTGATGTAAAATATAGCAAATAATATAGTATCAACTGTGAGATAAAAGGGGGGAAAAGGTGCATTTCATGCCCATCTAAAAATAAAATATAATACATCAAACTCTGAGGAAGGTGTGTTTTATTCCATTTATCCCTAGTATTGCTATAAATCTTTGTGTTACCTGCTTACACTGAGCCTACTGGCTCATCAGGCTGGACCTTATCCCGGTTTCTATAGTGTGAAGCGACCAGGAGTTCAACTCCTCCTGAATGCTAATCCATCGCAGGTCACCCTCCAGTATTTTTTCCTGATACCCATTTATACAGCGGAGTGGACAAAGGCACACTTGTGGGTAAGACCTTGCCCAAAAGTGTTAGCACAGGGGAGGTATAACAGGGATTCAAACCCACAACCTCTCAATCATGAGACCAGCACCCTAACCACTACGCCACTGACCCCACCTACAGCCCTGACCTGCTTAGAAGATCATGTTAGTTAGGATGGGATGTTGAAAGTAAGAAAAATATATTTTAAAAATTCGAGCAAACTAACTTTCCTAACTTCCATCATTTTTGTTATGCTAGTGTTTGAGTAGGTATTCACTGAAGATGAAAAATACATTTACACTGCATTATAAAAAAGATCCAATAATTTTCAGTATATTTTTTTCACAGCACTACTCATACAGCTAAGCATAACTTTTAGCGTATACTGTAAACTTATTCATGCGTTTCTTATATGTAGCGCTTATCCAGGGTTGCGAGTTAAGCTTCAGCCAGTCCCAACTGACTTTGAGTGAGATGTTGGGTACACCCTGCAGGGGTTGCCAGTCTATTTTTGGGCAATTACAGAGCCAAACAACTATTGACACTCCAAGTTATGCTAAATGATGTATAGTAGGCAGTTGGTATTGTACATGTCTTTGGACTGAAGGAGGAAACTGTAGCATCTGAAAAGTCCACACTAACACAGTGAGAACATTCAATATATATATATA
>JAOUQZ010044966.1:0-10901 GCA_028564935.1 Neosilurus hyrtlii | reverse complement strand
TCAGAGTCTGATTGCAGGATTGGGTGTGAATGCAGGGTTGGGTGTTAATGCAGGGTCAGGTAGTAATGCTGGGTCAGATATTAATGCAGGGTCGGGTGTTAATGCAGAGTGAGGTGTTAATGCAGGGTCGGGTGTTAATGCAGAGTCGGGTGTGAATGCAGGGTCGGGTGCGAATGCAGGGTTGGGTGTTAATGCAGGGTCATGTGTGAATGCAGGGTCGGTTGTTAATGCAGGGTTGGGTGCGAATGCAGGGTGGGGTGTTAATGCGGGGTCAGGTGTGAATGTAGAGTCGGGTGTTAATGCAGGGTCGGGTGTGAATGCAGGGTCAGGTGCGAATGCAGGGTCGGGTGTTAATGCAGGGTCATGTGTGAATGCAGGGTCGGGTGTGAATGCAGGGTTGGGTGTTAATGCAGGGTTGGATGTGAATGCAGGATCGGGTGTGAATGCAAAGTCAAGTGTTAATGCATGGTCTGATGTTAATCAGAGTCTGATTGCAGGATTGGGTGTGAATGCAGGGTTGGGTGTTAATGCAGGGTTTGAGGTGAATGCAGGATCGGGTGTGAATGCAAAGTCGAGTGTTAATGCATGGTCTGGTGTTAATCAGAGTCTGATTGCAGGATTGGGTGTGAATGCAGGGTTGGGTGTTAATGCAGGGTCAGGTAGTAATGCTGGGTCAGGTATTAATGCAGGGTCAGGTGTTAATGCAGAGTGAGGTGTTAATGCAGGGTCGGGTGTTAATGCAGAGTCAGGTGTTAATGCAGGGAAAGGTGTTAATGCAGAGAAAGGTGTTAATGCATAATTGGGTGTGAATGTAGGGTCTGGTGTTAATGCATGGTTGGGTGTGAATGTAGGGTCTGGTGTTAATACATGGTCGGGTGTGAATGTAGGGTCTGGTGTTAATACATGGTCGGGTGTGAATGTAGGGTCTGGTGTTAATGCAGGGTTGGGTGTGAATGCAGGGTCAGGTGTGAATGCAGGGTCGGGTGTTAATGCAGAGTCGGGTGTGAATGCAGGATCGGGTAGTAATCAGTGTCTGGTGGTAATGCACGTCGGAGCCAGGTGTTAATGCAGGGTCAGCTGTGTATGTTGGTTTGGGTCTTAATTCAGGGTCTGGTGTGAATGAAGGGTCAGATGTTAATGTAGGGTCAGGTGTGAATGCGGAATCGGGTGTTACTGCAGGGTCGGGTGTTAATGCAGGGTCGGGTGTTAGAGCACCTCTTGGTGCTGTGTAGATCAATGCAGCTCTCTCCTGTAATGCAATAGCTGGTGTTTACACAGCTCAATGGATTTAATGCATTGCTTGGTGTTAATGCAGTTCTTGGTGTTAATCCAGATCCCACTCTTATAGTGTGTTCTGTTTGGAAATATCAATTGGAACGCTCCATGAAGTTGCATCCCTGAGTCAGACTGTTGACTGACTTGGCTGGTTACTGCATTTACAGGGTGAAAATTGTAATGATTTATTGTTTATTAGCACTTAAAAAGGTAAATCATTTGTACACACAGTAGTTCTGTGGGTGGACATGTCGCCATGAAACAACATAATGTGTTGTTATTAACTGAGATTTCGTAGAATGGCTTGTCTAGAAAATATTGGCATTAATTTTTTGACTTTATACTGGACCACAGTCAAATTGGGTGTGACGTTATTCCGAGCTCTGGTTTCTGATTTCTGATCTGGTGTCAATGCACTGCTAGCTTAGCCATGAGTCCCTAGTATGTAGGATGTCCCATGTAATGGGTTAGACCACTCAGTGATTCTTTACCAGGGACCAGATTCCTTGTCCTTTTGTTTCTTTCTCTCTCTGTCTTTTTAGCTGCTTTTATATGAAAGGGAACAGGTTGCTCCCAGAACAACTTGCACCTGGAGAAAGTCGTGCCCAATTTCTTCTGTGCTTAAACAATCACTCTCAAATCAGTGGCAAGCTGGAAGCTAGAGAAACGACATGCAAGAAAACCATTGGAGATGAATTGCCCACCTGCCATGAAAGCCCACAAAATGGCCTGATAACCCTAAGCAGACACTACTGTGCATATGTAAACCTTCCTGCATCACACCAGATAAATTCTGGAACAACTTGTACCACCTAGAAAACTGAAGCAAATTGCACCCAGTAAGTTGCAAGTTATTTTGTGCACATGTGCCAAACAGTGGCAGTGTGGAGATTGAACCCCTAACATTTGAAATACTAACCCAGAGCATTAACAACTAAGCCACCACTGCCCAGACCTATACACTCTGATGTCACAAAGAGGGCTGTCATGTGACACATTGATGGAAAATTATCATTCATTCATTTTCTGAAGCGTTTAATCCTATTAAGGGTCGTGGAGAGGCTGGCTCCCATCTCAGTCAACTCTGGGCTCACCCTGGACACCAGGACATCACAGGACAGATGGGAAATTAATGTTTGTTAAAACATTCAAATAATCTCAACCATTTCAACTAATTAACTCAATAATTACCTAAGTGGGCTGTGCTGGTTCACTGGTTAAGGCTCTGTGTTTGTGATCCAAAATATGGGGTTCAAGCAGTACCTTCAAGCTACCACTGTTGTCCTTTAACCCTTAATTGCTCAGTTGTTTTAAACTGATAAAAGTAAGTTATTCTGTAAAGGAAAAGGTGTCTTCCATAAATTTAAATGTATCCAATCAACAGAGGCCTCCTCAGGACCACTGACTTGTCAGTTAATCTAACCCTAATGTAGAGGATCAGCCTGTAGGACCTGTGACCAAGTCCTAGGAACAAAGATTTGTGTCTTGGGGTTCCCTAATAGATACTGAACATTTTTGACTTGTGCTTGCCACTTGAACGCTCTAGGCATTTTGAGAAAGAAGACAATACAGGTCAAATAGGGGTCAAATTTCAAGTGTTCTAATTGTGTCAGTGTGTATATCAAATTACTCGTCCGGTCATAAGGAATCGAAAAATTTAAAGTTAGCTACACATCCAACATCAAATGAGGGCACTATGACCCAAAGTAAAAGGTCAATGCACTTTTGGAAGAAGTCAATATTAATATCTAATATGTTTTCCTGCATGGCAAATTCAACTAAGTGACTTTCAAAAGCAAAAAAAAAAAAAAAAAAAAACACAAAAAAGATTCCAAGAAGCCAATTTCGAACAAAAAACTTCTCCAGTGCATGAAACCAGCCTGCTTTGAAATATTCTCCTGGCTACATTACATGAAAGGCAGTGATTGTGTTGTGTGCTTTACGAGTATCAAAGCAGCCAAAAAGGGAAAATATAAAGGTAAGTAAATACAGCACCAGACTTGACAGCTCTTTTGTTAAGGGAGGTGGATTTACAAACTGGCACAAAGCCACTCAAAAATTCATGGAACATGAGAATCACCCCTGCACATTGATTTAATTCAAAGGCTAGCTCCTCTGAGTTGTGCACCAATATCTGACATATGAGAGTGACTAGAGCAAAGAACGTACAGTACAAGTGTGCTGTTATTCAGATGTGTTTGATTACTTGTTCAAAAAGACTCCTATTCATCAGTGATGGTGTGCTTTGTTATGAATTAATACATGACTTTGCCTTATTTACAACTGGATGAGGAAGGCTAATACATGTTTTCTTAGTCTGGCTGGCTTGCCATGGTATGATTGCAGTCTTTGTGAGCAACAAACATCTGAGCTATGACAAATAGGGGTCATCTGTACTGGTTATTGTGGGATGTCCCATGTAATAGGCTGAAACACTTGGCTGTACACGCGATTGACTTTCTGTCACAATGTCCTGCTACAGGTGGATGGAAAGCTAAATGGGACAAAAATACTGATTGTTTTTTTTGAACCACTGTGGGAGTTCCGAGGCCGGGAGCTTTACCCACTGCTTCTGGTTTAATTTCTGATTATATTTCTGCCAGTACACTATGAAGGGTTATACAAGATTTGTTATTTTCATGGCCATGGCTAGCCAGCCATTTATCTGTCTGACTCATAGAATGACCTACTGTTAGCTTGATGCCGTTTGGTACCTCCATCAAGCCATTAAAATTAAGCACACAGCACCTCCTGCAGAGCCCACTGTACTACCACACTTCCAAAAAATAGGATTTCATACTCATTTGTCAAAATGCTTAATCCTAGTAGAGTCACGGGAAGGCTGCATCTCAGCCAACGCTGGGTGAAGACAGAGTATTCAGAACAGCTTGCCAGACCATTGCAGGGCCAATACACACACAACCTTTCACACTCACACTAGGGTCAATTTATAACAGCCAATTAGTCTAATTTTCATGTCTTTGGACAGTGGGAGGAAACTGGTATACATGGAGGAAACCAGGAAGAACATACAAAATCCACACATAAACACCCCAACCCAGGACCTTCTTGCTGTGAGGCAGATTTGCAAACCACTATGGCACCATGTTGCCCAGGGTTCATGGTCAAATATAAATTGCTGCCAAATGCAATCTTGGTGCAAGATCAAACGTTTTGACTCTTAATACACATAGCGAATTAAAGCACATAGCAAAATAATCATTTAAAACAGATCTACTTTGACAGAAATATGATTTTTTAAAAACATTTCGACCATTACAAGAGAGAGAGATTTTTAGAAATATAGATGTGTGTGTGTGTGTGATGTCATCAGTGCATGGATTATTTTAAAAATTTAATAGGATCATCCTTGAGTGATCACCTACCCACTGTAAAATAGGACTTACAGATTGGTCTGTAAAACACTGTGGACAGGAAGCTCCCAACAGACAGACTCACAGACAAAAAAAAATAAGCCTATGCTGATGAAAACATGGCCTCATTGGTGGAGGTAGCAACAGTATGCATCTTCTGGTGCTAATGCAGTGATCGGTGTTAATGCAGTTTCATAGTTTCATACTTTGAAATTTGACCATTTTCTGTTCTGTTTAAAGTGGAAAAAAAAACAGTCAACAAGGTAATTGCGGCCTCTGTCATTATCAATGATTTTACAAATAAGAACACACTACATAGTGTCAGTTAGATATGTACCTGTTATGAATTGACTCCCAGAGACTAGAGGATTAGGTGGAATAAGAAGGGTTTTAATCACAAAACGTGAGCCACAAAACATAATAAGCAAAGAATTGTGAATGAAACCTGCGGTGGGAGGCGAAAACAAACAAACGAAACAACAATAAACGTAACTAGGAGGAGAGGGAAGCTTTGGGAGAAGTTTCCACGGAGAATGGAGGCGGAAGTATAGGTGAGTCCAAGACACTGGAAGGAGTAACTGAGAATCAACGCGCATCTCCTACAAGGCTAGACACCTGAGTATGTCTAGTGGGAGGTTTATATAGGGGCGCTAATCAGTCACGGAGATGAGGTGCGGGTGTCCCGTGGGCGTGAGAGTCGGAGCACCACTCGGGCATGGGCATGACAGTACCAACCTACGATTATTTAGAAGAAAGGATTTAGACATGGACCTACAGGTTTTATTCATCTGCTTAAACACAATTAAACAAATATTTTATTAAAATTACTGCCACAGACAAGCACAAGATACGACCCAGATCAATTCAGGACACCGCTCGAAAAACCTGAGACTGCCAGAAGCCAAGTATTGCGTACTTATCAAGGTCTTGATGGATAGCACTTGCATACATTTTTGAAAGTGTACAAGTACACCATACAGTATACAGGAACAAAATTCACATTTCTATTTCCTCAAGTTCTACTCCAAAGGATTCTGCTATAAAATGCTGGGTAGGGGCATTTCTGAGTTGTTTGAGTAAAACATCTAACCATTACAATGTAGGTGGTACCTTAAATCATTATAATTACACTGGGGGGGGGGGGGGGGGGGGGATACTACTCACCCTGCAGTAAGATTCCACCACTCTCTCCTGCTGCATTTCAATCATTTTGTGAATTGTTTATTTATTTAGCACTTTGCTGTGACTCTTACATTGTCCCCTGCTTCATTCATCTTTTCTTCATGAACATACGCTTAAGTAAAATAACTGAGGCCCCATGTTTGGGGTTCCTCCCATTGTCCAAAGCCATGCACATTAGGCTAATTGGGTGGTCCAAGTTGCCCCTAGGTGTGAGTATAAGTGTAAATGGTTGTGTGTGTTGGCTCTGTCATGGACTGGCAAGCTGTTCAGGGTGCACCTTGCCTTCATCCAGAGTTTGCTGAAATAGGCTCCAGCCTCCCCACAACCCTAGTAGTGTAAAGCAGATCGGAAAATTAATGGACGTAGAAAATGAACAATCTGTCATTTTATAGTGCTTGACAGGCATCATCTATTATCTTCATGTCTCCGAGTTGGGTCAGGCCACGTCACACAAGATGTTTGCTTTCTGAAGCCAGCAGAGGAAAATTGCCTGGCTTCGTCTTAACCAAGCTTGGATGGACTCTAAAACACTATCCCACAAGCTTCTTCCATGGCCTTCAGAGAATACCGTCCATCATAGGGATTCCTGTCATATACTCGCCACGGTCAGGCCGAGAACAATTCTTTTATGAGGTTGAGAAAAAAGGAAAATGTTGGCGAGAACAAAATTGGAAAACCCACGATGGCCACTGAACCAGTTATGTATGGCTGTAGCTTGATGAAAACTGATATTGTCCCACTTCATAACATATTGTGACAAATCTTGCCACCCAGAGTCGTTTGAAGGTGATCTAAAAAATTCCACAGATGTGCTGTGTAGGAAAGGCCCCGAGTGGCATGCCGGTGGAGAACCTCATGTTCACTTATGGCTGCACATATTGTCACAATGCCTCCCTGCTGCCCAGGGACTTCCACAACAGCATGCAGTGTAATAATGCTACACTCCCTTCTCTTTCTTTTTGTGAGGTTAAATCCAAGCTCATCAATAACGGTGTACTCGTGTGGGGTGTCAATGGTATCAAGCTCTAAGATTTTCTACAGTCAAAGGAGATAAAAGTAGAGTACACCTACAGGAAAATTCTAAAAACTGTATACACACGAAATCACCACAGTATTATAAATTGTTCTATATCATGATCTGGCACTATGAACCTGATACACCTGTTACCCATCTTCTCTCTATTTGCAATCCATTGACAAGCAGACAGTTGACCACATTAGCATGAATATCATCTGATATAATATTCCAGTTTTCTGGTCTGTGCTGATGCTCTTCCTCCTCTGTCTCGCTGTCTACTCTCCATTATAACCTTCATCAAAAACAACCACAGTAACCACATGTAGCTACATTTTATGCATCTTATTGTCGAGTGTGAAGCAATTGACAGTCAGTGTTTTCAGCTGTAGCAGGGTATGCTAATCGAGTTCAAGCTTAGACCCCCTGTGTTCATCAGTGTTTTCTGATTGGTTGTGCGGTAAGAACTGTGTTTTAGCAATAAGATTTGTGTTTGAAGATCTGCTCTGATGAGGCAACCAATCAGTAATGTATCGGTAATGACAGGAAATGAGCTTGGAATTCTGGGAGTGGTGTCAAAATTTTAAAGATGTAAGTAGATGGAAGTACACAAGAGTCAACTGAGGGTCACCAAATACTATAAGGCCTGCTTGGAAGGGGAGGGGTAAGGAATGGGCAAGCCTACATAGTGTACCTTCCATTCCTCCATCCATTCATCCATTGTATCACTTATCTATCAGAGTTGTGGTAAAGCTGGAGTCAACTGACCTTTCCCCACTGTCAATCACCCATAGAATTTTAACCAATCAAAACCTAATTTTCTCACATGCCCGCCTCACACATTTGTGCTGTCGGTCCATCCCACAAGCACATAGGCTAATACAAAAAAATCATACAAGGCTGTTTACTGCTACTGCTATAATGGTTCTTAAATGTGTTTAGGGAACAAGCTACAGGAAGCTCATTTTACGATTTTTCCAAAGCCGCAAACCCAGTTGGATAACTGTTCATGATGGATTAAAACAGGGGTGCCCAATTCTGGACCTGGTGATCTACCTTCCCGATGACATTCACTCCAGCCCTAATTATGACCACCTGACCATCCAATCATCTAATCAAGTCTTAAGACTTGGAAATAAAGACTTAAAGTGGAGATTTGATTTGTCAGATGGGCCCCATTGGGGTTGGAGTTCAAATCTTTTGGAAGGTTGATCACCAGGAACAGGATTGGGTACCCCTGGATTAAAGAATGCAGCAGGCCCTATACGCATCAACAAACATAAGGCTGTTTGATCGGAGGTAAGCATGTAAAAAATGTAATTATGCGTATATATAATTTTTAAACGAGAGTCATTAACAGTTCAATTCATGAAGAAGGATGAATTAACCAAGAGCGGTGTAGAAGTGTGGTAGTTTGCATGTCTGCCTCACAGCAAGAAGGTCTTGGATTCGAGTCCCGGGCTCGACAAAGGCATCTCTGTGTGGAGTTTAAACGTTCTTCCTGTGCTCGTGTGGGTTTCCTCCAGGTACTCTGGTTTCCTCCCACAGCCCAAAGACATGCACATTAGATTAATTTACCGTTTCAAATTGCCACTAGGTGTGAGTGTGAGTGTGGATGGTTCAGTGTGAGTGTGTGTTGTCCTGAAATGGTCTTGCGAGCTGTTCACGGTGTACCCTGCCTTCATCCATAGTCAGCTGAGATGGGTACAGCCTCCCTGTGACCCTAATAGGATTAAGCGGTTTGGCAAATGAGTGAGTAAAGGATGAATTACCCAAAGCCAATCAACTAAGCGGCTGTTTCTTTTAGTTGGTGGCCATGTTTGTTTATTTAGTAAATGTTTTTGAGTAAAACATCTAACCATTACAATGTAGGTAGTACCTTAAATCTTTATAATTAAATTGGGGGGGGGATACTACTCACCCTGCAGTAATATTCCACCTCTCTGTCCTGATGCATTTCAATAATTTTGTGGTGTTTATTTATTTAAAGCACTTTGCTGTGACTCTTACGTCCCCTGCTTCATTCATCTTTTCTTCGTGAACATACCCTTAAGTAAAATAACTGAGGCCTCTCTGTAAAATTCTCTCAGATAAAGTGTATGCATTTGGCAAAAAACTTACGCCGATACTATCAGGAATATGTGGCGGCAGGCTGACGTGTGGGTCACTGGGAGAAATAAACAGTTGGGCGGAGCTTAGTGTTGTTGGGTGAAAGGTCCATTATAGCTGATTTCTCACGGTATACCCTGGGCAGGATGACAGCCTATCACAGGGCTAACTCAGACACAAACAGCTAGTCACATTCACATTTATACTGATGGGAAATGTATAGGTCAGTTGATGCATTTGGACTGTAGGAGCAAACTTGGGCATCCAGAGAAAACTTATGCAGGCAAGGGAAGAACATACAAACTCAACACATCTCATTAACAAATCTCATTTGGCTGTGAGGTTTGAACCCAGAATCTTACTGCTGTGAGGCGACAATGCTAATCACTGCAGCATATACTGTATATCATAGAAACAGTGACTGGTAGTTACTTTTGTAATGTTACTGAACTTCAGTGTGATATAATGCAAGCATGAATTAAAATGTTATGCTAGATACAGGCTTTTATTTATTTCAGAAACTCCAAGAGCTACGACCGCATCTCTAGCAACACACTGAAACCACCGGTGTAGTGTGAATACTTTTAACACTGTGGCTGCTGGCAAACCAAAAGTCCTTTTATGGGATGGCAGACTGGTTTGGGACCAGGGACCATCAAAGGCAGTTTGCACCATAACTTAACTTAAATAGTTGAGAACCTTACTGCACTGATCCTAAATTACATCTGCTGGTTATTAGCTGAGCATAACCCATTTTTCGCAAAGAGATTTGAATGAAGGAGTCTGTAAGGTGTCATTGGATGTATTGCAATTGACTGAAGCAGATAAAAAATAATTAAGGAGAGGCAGGAATGGGGAAGGTCTACGACCTAACTTGGCTTTGGTTTGAGAGAGAGGGGGATGTATTGATGATACCCATATACCCAATGCCTGTTTTGCCTAAAAATGCTATTTCTTTTGGAAAAAAACGTTGATTTTGGAAAGTGGTGGCAGAGAGGAGACAATGACAATGAGTGCCATGACAAGAGGTTCATCCAGGTGTCTATATAATTAACAAAAAAGCAAGAACTTACAAGGGTGGCATGGCGGCGAAGTGGTTAGCACTTCGAGCCCCATGCCTAGCGTTAGAAATTCTGTGTGGAGTGTCCATGTTCTCCCAGTGTTTGTGTAGGTTTCCTCCTACAGTCCAAAGAGAAGCACATTAGGCTAATTGGCTGTTCATAATTGCAGCTAGGTATGAATGTGTGAATGGTTGTCTGTGTTGCCCTGCACTGCTCTGTCAAGCTGTTCATGATGTACCCCACCTTCAACCAGAGTCGGCTAAGATAGGCTTCAGCCACCAGGCGACCCTAATAAAGCATGAAATGGTTTAGAAATTAACATAACATGACATGCGATTATTATATTAGGAAGCTCAATGTGTTGGGAAGAACGTATGTGTTTACCTGTGCTTGATCTGCCCTTGCAGTCCCAGTCCCCAGTGCTTGCCCCACAAGATCTCAGTAACCATCTCCCAGGTTGATCTCTTAGATATACACTTTATAAATGAATCATTGCTTATGGAAATCCTTTTGTAGTGAGTCCTTACTACCAGTTTTTTTGGACTCACGTCAGCCTCCATTGATTATTCCATTAATATGTAAAGATAAGAGTGTGTTGCTTTGATGAAGGGGCCCACAGAGCTAATAATGAGAATGGGATCAGGAGAGATGTACCTTGAGTGAAAAGTTCTTCATTAGTTATAAAAACAGTGTTACTGAGCTGTTGGAGCTGAAACACTTGATTATTGAAATGGGTAATATTATATCCTACCAAAGTGCTGATGAATTCTCGAATTTGATTAGTCAGGAGTGGTGCTGATTAAATGGGATTGTACAGTGTGTGTGTGTGTGTGTGTGTGTGTGTGTGTGTGTGTGTGTGTGTGTGTGTGTGTGTGTGTGTGTGTG
>JAOUQZ010044964.1:0-10901 GCA_028564935.1 Neosilurus hyrtlii | reverse complement strand
CCGCAGCTAGCTCGCGACCCGACTCTCACACGCCACGAGCACACTCCCCCGAATTCTAATCACCTGCACCTCATTTCCGGATCTTATCACCTCCACTATATAACCCCCCACTAGACACTACGCAGTGTCCAGCCTCGTTAGCAGTCAACGTGTTTACACCGCCACTCTAACCAGCGCTTTGGACTCCCCTCAACGGCCTCGCTTCGTCCTCATCCTGCTCCCGTCATCCGTCTTTCCGTTCCTGTCTCCCTCCGTTGTTCCAGTAAGTTGTGTTTGTTGGTTTATGTTCGCCCCTCGCGACAGGTTTCATTTCCGTGTGTTGTTTTGTGTTTATCGGTTTGTGTTCGCCCCCTGTGGCAGGTTTATTTTCGGTTCCTTTTCATTTACGTGTGTGTGGCTCTCCGAGCCCAACTCTTGGGTCACAATAAACTTTACTATGGAAGTTTATTCTTCAGTCTCCGTGTGGTATTCATAACACTTGTGACAGTTTGTTTTGAAGGGTTGTTGCTTTATATCTATAGTGTTTTTGTCTCCTCTTTCTTTTTTTTGCTTTCCCTTTTGGTTCTGTTTGCTGTCTTTCTTTTTCTGTCCCCTCCAGTCAAGTCCAGCAAGATTACAAAGATTCCATAACACAATTCAACAGTAAATAAATAAATGAATCAGATTATCAAGAGGAGTCTTATACCCATAAACTCCCCTTGGAAAAGCAAATTTGTTTGGCACAACACTGTAACCAGACTGTCATTCTGCTTGCTATGATGCTGGACAAGACAGGTCCTAAAAAATAAATAAATGAACAAACAAATAAATAAATAAAAATAAAATAAAAATATAATAAACAAACAAATAAATAAATAAACTGGTATAGATGATGAAGATGATGATGATTATTATTCTTATTATTAACGTTATTTAAGTGTTATTTATAATTTCCAAATACATACCAGTAGACTAACTATGGTGGCTTCCAGAAATATCGCACTTTTACGGTTGTTGCCTTGTGTGTTTGTGTGTCTGTGTTTGTGTGTGTTTATTTGTTTGTAAGATGCAAGGAGATGGACTGGAGGCACAAACAGAAACTCAGGAATAAAAGGGGCAAAATTTTACATGATCATTTAAAACATGTCTATTATTAGTAGTAGTAGTAGTAGTACTGACGTTGCTATTATCATTATTATTTATTTACTTATTTATATTATTTTTAGTGTCCAGTTTATTCCCACATATTTGCCAGTAGAGTAACTACAGTGGCTTGCAAAAGTATTCACCCCTTGGTATTTTTCCTATTTTGGAAGGAACTGGAGCAGTTTTGGTTTGAAAAATGGGCAAAAATCCAGATGGCTAAATGTTCCAGGCTCATAAAAACACACTCAAAGAAATTACAGTTTCTGTGATATAATTTCTGCAAAGAACGTCTCTACAAAGAATTGACGGGTTTGGGGTTGGGGGATTTCGGTTAGTCATACAGCTCCAAGGGTTTTTTTTTTTGGGTACTATTTCTTGATTCACAATAACAACATTTTGCATATTCAAGGTTGCATGTGTGTGTGTGTGTGTGTGTGTGTGTGTGTGTGTGTGTGTGTGTGTGTGTGTAGGTGTGTGTGCTTATAAGATACCCTGAGATGGACTGTAGGCACAGACATAACCTCAGGAATAAAAGAGGAAGATTTTGACATCATTATTTCAAACTTCTCTCCACCCTCCCCTACAATTTCCGATCATCACCTCGTATTAATGAAACCTAACTAATGGTCATGAACTTCAGCCAGGGCTCACGGACTGCGCTTAGTGGCGCGTGGGAAGGAGGGAGGGGGCTGTTATGACTCACTACTACCTATGTCCGTTACGATTCATTTTACTGAGTCGATTCTATCGGGTCAGATTTGTTTCACTGAATCGAACTATAAGATTCGCTACCCACAATAAACAAATTGTTATTATTTCCTTGGCGAAAACAATAACAAAGTTATAACACAGTAACAAAGTATCCATTATATCAAAAGTTCAGTGTTTTTTCAATAAAAACAATAAGATAAGAACAGGTGTTTGGTGTGAGACAAACATATAGTACAACATTAACTAAACGTATTAAAGCCAGGGTCAGTCATTTGGAATGTTAGCAAAATTTGAAAGCAGCTTTTTTTCAGGGCTCCAGATAAACCCTCCACTGCTTAAAGATATTTGACAAAATGATTGACAGATGAGTTTCCCAAAGACTTTTCCTATTTGCTTCCAAAACCATTTTCATATGCAGTTCAAAAGCAAAGCGACTCCATGATCACTCTTCGCTTAGGTTCATGCATGGTAGGATCACGCACGCGCAGAAACACGAGATTTGATTGGATATTTCCAAGTGGACCGTGAGGCAGCGATTGATCAAAGTTTTTACAGGATTACAGTGACCACAGATGACAGATTTTCTTTCCTCTCAAACTTTTTCAGATCTAATAAGTTATTGATTGCTGTTGCAGTTTCAAATAATATAACAGTCTGTGTTAGGTAAAATTGACCAGCCCCTGATATAACTGATGCCTGCTTAAAAACATATGTCCGATTTCAACCAAAAAAAAGGCTTGAATGGTCGAGTTTTATTTAATTTTGCACAAACAATAAAAAGAGTGAACTTGCATAAAACATAAAACTCTACTCACATAGTGTGACTTGTTTTGAACTCAGATCAAGTCAGATTCATGATTAATGACTATCAACCCGGAGATCGCAAGTTCGAATCCGGATTGATGCCACAGCCATCCGTGACCTGGAGTCCATGGGGAGCTAATTGGCCGAGCTCTCACGGAAGGGAGGGATGGCATACACTCACTTCCCTGTCACTCACAGCGATCACCAGCCAATCACGAGCGTCTCTGGGCTCAGTCGTACGAGGGGGGCGTATAGCGATTTACCTCTGAGTGTGTTAGGCCGCCTCCAAATACGCATGCGCAGCAGTTCGGAAAGAGGCGGGCGGCAGCATCGCATGTCACGGAGGGGGGCATGTGCTTGCTTACGCCCCTACCTGGTCGGTGATGGTCGTGTGACAGGGAATGCAAAAAGTTGATGGGTGGGAATTGGATACGACTAAATTAGGAGAGAAAAATGGGGGAATTTTTTTTATTAAAAAAAAGGATTCATGATTAATATCAACAACAATTAGCTTCCTCTTTGAGCATAATATCATACTATTTAGCACTGTAATGCCATATTTGCTATTTTCATAATAACGGCATCGTGACATAATATTATAACAAGCGCCATAATGGCACTAGCAGCAATTTCAGTGAATGAATAAATGAAAGATATCAATTGATTCATGCAGGTGAATCGGTTCGCCATGAAGAGTCGTTCAAAAAATGAACCGATGCGGCGCTATGACTCACACAGGCGTCGCGCGAGCCTAGAACATGATGGAACCGTTAGAAATCAAACTTAAACACAGCGAGGGGGGATAAAGCACTGAAAACGTCCTGCTACTGTTACTCAGACTCACTGGGACTCACTTAGACTCCAGTTCTTAACGTTAAGGAACATTTTTGAGTCGAAATGGCCATAAAAGAAAACACTGTTAGACATTACCCGTGGTTAACGCTTTTGTGCGCGCGCGTGTATCTGTGTGTTCGTCCTGTTGTGTTACTTACATATTCGTAAGAATGATGCTGAAGTCTTGATGAGCAGGTGTGTATCTGCCTTTAGTCGCTATAGCCCGGGAGATAAAGACATTTTATCTTACATTTTTTATATAAAATAAACGACGGAGCTGAAAAAAAAGCCGGCCGTTGGTTTTCACTTCTGTGAGAGAAATAAGAGAGAAAGCGCGTGCTCCTTTTATTGCTCGTCACGCGCATGAACCCTTTCAGAGCTTTAAAGCCGTTGGCATGACGCTTCGCTTCGCTTTCCAGCGCGAGCGCCTGGTCGCTTTTTTTTTGCGGTACGCAGCAGCCCGGGTCCTAGCGCCCACAGCTCACATTCCAAAGCGCGGATCAACAGGTTGCAGAACATTTGGCGTGCCCCCCCCCTTTCTGGACCTGTAGGACCCCCTCCTGCATTGCACGACTTAAGGTTTTCCGCCTGATTTAAATAATTAATGCATTTCCATCTTCATGACTTGAAGTGGGTGCAGGAAAAAGCACTAGAATGTGCAGGATGTGGTCCTCCAGGACCAGGGATGGAAACCACTGTGTTACACTGCATGGACAAAAAGTTTGTGTACACCTGCTGTTTTAGCCTCTTATTCCATATTTAACCCCCTTTGCTGTTACGCTAACCCTAAACTGTTCTGGGAAGGATTTCTCCTAGATTTTGGCTGTGGAGATTTGGTTCAGACCCAAGGGCGAACTGATTATTATGGTATAATAGTGACTATTTACACCCAGGTGGGGAAGTAGAGGCTCCGAGGTTAAGGCTCTGGGTTTCCGATCAGAAGGAGGGGGGTTCAAGTCCCAGTACCAACAAGCACTGGGTATATGAACTGATTATCAAGGTCACAGTGGATGAGACACCATTACCAGACAGGACATCTGATTAATCTAGTTAGTGTGATGCACACTTTCTTAAAATACAGCAACTGGCAATTCACCCAAGTGCTACTTTGACCAGAAGATGAATGCTATCAGTCAGTCTGCCCCGGAAGTCAAGAACAATGAAGCTGGATATCATGGGTGATTTTGCTGCCTCCAGGCTGCCTTAGATCAGCACTATAGGCAGCATTGGGAGCATGCTGGATAGCACACACACACACACACACACACACACACACACACACACACACACACACACACACACACACAAAACCACTTGCAGTGTGCATGTCTTATGGCTGTGGGAGAAAACCGGAGCACCTGCAAAAAAATCCCATGCAAAAGTATAAGGCAAACATGCAAACTACACAAAGAAAGGTCTTCCTCAGAGCCCAGGACTCGACCCCAGGACCTTCTTGCTTTGAGGCAGATGTGCTAACCACTGCAACACTGTGCTGCCCTCATGTCCTACATTGAATATCAAAAGACCAAGTACTGGAAAGTGTTGATTGAGCTGGCATGGAGGCGAGAGGGCAGGTTGAGTCTAAAAAAAAACTGTGAAGAAGGTGAAAGTGGCTGTGTCAGGGGGTGATAAAAAGGTATCGGTGGCAAAGGTGAGAGCACGGTATAAGAGACACAGGGGCAGGGTTTTGGACATTCTTCTGTATCCTTGCCCTATAGTGTGTGTGTGTGTGTTTAAATAAGTGCTGTGTTTCACTGGTCTCACTCACTAATTTGGCGAACTGCTTAATCGTATTAAGGTCGCGGGGAGGCTGGAGCCTGTCTCAGCCAACACTGGGCGAAGGCGGGGTACACCCTGAACAGCTCAACAGACCATCGCAGGGCAACACACACAACCATTCACACTCACACTCACACCTAGGGGCAATTCGGAACAGCCAGTTAGCCTCCTGTGCATGTTTCCGGCCTGTGAAAGGAAACCGGAGTACTCGGAAGAAACCCACAAACGTTTGATCCCCAGACTCAAACCCAGGACCTTCTTGCTGTGAGGCAGACGTGCTAGTCAACACGCCGCCCTGCTTCGCTGGACTGTAATTTACTAATATTACATAAGAACAAAGATATAAATTGCTAGAGTTTACTCAAAGGTGGTGAATATTTGTGTTTTTAAACATTGCTTAAAATTGTAGCTTACAGAAACACCCCAATACAAATAAAATGCAAACCTCGCGCGCCCTCCTCTGGGCATTTTAATACACTGCTTGTCAGCTGACCTAAAGGGATGTCACATGACCAGCACGAGACGCTCGAAGACAGGAAACCGGAAGAGCTTTTCCAACTGTGTGTCGGTAAGACGCTGTATTAAAACAAATAACTTTGTTGTTCTTCATAATTTCCCCTTTCAGTTATTTATTATATTGAATAAACAATAAAATACAGGCATAATGATTATTTATATGATTGTGACATAGTCTGTATGATTATGTAAACAGCTATATTGTTATTATTATTATTAGTATTAGCTTGCTAGCTAACGTGATCCTGTTATTTTTTTCTAATTATGTTTTTATATATATATGCATTTTCTAAGTTGTGGTTTATGTGGTACATGCTGTGATTTTTATAAGGAATAGTTCACTTTGAGACTTGCTCTTATTGTAAAATAATCAACCAAATGCAACCCAAAGCAAAAAACAAAAACAAAACAAAAAAAAACATAAATTCACAACCTTGATTATTTTTCTTCTACAGTCATTTGCCAAACCGATTAAAACCTACTATTAGGGTCGCGGGGAGGCTGGTGCCGATCTCAGCCAACCCTGGGCGAAGGTGTCGTAGACCCTGAGCAGCTTGCTAGACCACTGCAGGGCAACACATCCACATCGCGGGGCAATTTGGAACAGCCAATGTGCATGATGTGCATGTCTTTGGACTGTGGGAAGCAACTGGAGTACCCAGAGGAAACCCACGCAAGCATAGGGAGAACATGCAAACCCCCACACAAAAACACCCGAGCTCGGTAATTGAACCCAGTACCTTCTCGCTGCGGGGTGGACGTCATAACCCCTATGCCACTATGCAGCTAAGTATGTTACTAAGAAATTGGAAAGTGCAAAGTCTCCTTTCACCGAAACTACAAAGCCGTTAAACTGACTTTGTATATAATTACTGAAAACTTTACAGTATATCATTACAGAAATCTTTTCAAAATACAGTCACCAAACAAAACAGTAAGTGAACTTGGAATAACCTGCAGTTATGTATAAATATATTTTACATACAAAATGTGATCTGTTCTACATGTAAGTTATAATAATTAATAAACACAGTCTGTTTGAACTGATTAAAAACTAGCAGCCCAGACAGCTTGAATTCTCATGTTTATTAAGGTATCCTACAGGATCATTTCAGGGTAACTGTATGCTAAATGAAGTTCAGAAGAAGTCGAGTGAGAATTAAAAAAAAGACATGGAAAGAAAGAGAGAGCCCATCTGTTAGAGTGACCCAATCACAGCCCAGACCTCAACCCGATAAAGGTGCATGATCAAAGGTCTTAAGAACATGGCTGAGTTGAAGCAGTTCTGTGAAGACGAATGGTATAAATATCCGTCTGAAAACTCTGTGCTAGTCACTTGTTTGAGGCAATTGCTGCCAAAGGAGAAAAAACCTCATTAGCCATTGAATGCTAGGGTTCACTTTTGTCACCAGCAGTGTAAATGTTTCAAGGCTGGGTTCAATAACGACATGAAAAATTATAATTGTTTGTGTCATTAGGAAAAATCATACTGCATCGGTTTAGTAATATTGTAGATAATATGAAGATTAGATTGTAGATTGTAAGATTAGATTTAAGATGCATTTATACATAAATACCCAGGTCATTCCCAAGGGTTCACTTCCTTTTTTTCATTACTGTATATACTGTGTCTGTGTTAAGTAAAAACAACAAATCTCTTTTTGTAAAAACAAAAAACAACAAAGCATAGACACAAACACAAAACCTAAAAAGACCCTTGCACGACGTGCCTTCGGTGGCTGCCATATTACCAAAGAATAAAATCGGCCATTCCAATAAGATGGTAGTTGAATGTTGTGTCTCAACAAGCACCAACAAGCGAAATAGTATCTCTTAAGCTCAAGGAATAACGTTTCACGTGTAAGTGTTGTATCTACAGAATAATTGCATTCTTTGTTATTTAATAAAAATTTCTCATTCCTGCAGGTTGTTTACATGTATAAAGCCTAGTTTCAAGTAAACAGTCTCTGGTAAGTTGGCGGAAACTTGGGCACATAATATATCCCGAGTAGCACCGGTCTTGTGTTTATGCCTATGAATAAAATTTGTTACTGTAGAAACAGAAGCATTAGTTTTATCCAGTGGTTTGTTTTGTAGCTTGAACTCTATTCAGAGTTGCTATTACATAAAATGAATCACCTGCTGATTCAGAATAAAGACATAAAACAGTAGAAAATACTGTGTTTTGCTGTACTTGTTGTCCACAGCCTGATGTCCAATCATGTAACTCATTTAATAATTGAGAAATGCATTTCTTATTGGTAGCAGATACAGGGATGGCGTCAGCAGTGGAGAGGATGGACGATCTTGTGCGTGAATATTTAATTTATCGTGGATTTACAAGCACTTTCAAATATTTAGACGTGGAAATCAAAGCTGACAAAGAGAAAGGATTTCGAGTAAGTATCTTAAAGAAGTTTAGCGATTTATTTAAATTTATCATGATGCAGTGTACTTACCCTCAAACAGCTTCCATATGTTGTTTCCTTTTTTGTGCAGTAAGTCTAGAATTGACAGGTCGGGTTTGCCTGCTAACCTGGTGCTAAGTTTAAGCAGTTGGTATAGAAGGGGGCTTGGGCTATTTGATGCCTTTATGCCAGGCGCATAGTGATTGAGGATATCTTTCTCCTCCACCACCTGGAACAAGAGACCATGATGATCGCAGGCCTGTTCCTCAGAGTAGGCTGATAAAGTCACGTTTAGTGGGGAAAAATTGCCTATTTGTTCTCAGCAACAAATATCTTAATTACAGATTTTATTGCTTTGTATGGAATAACTCTAGAATCAACTATGAAAACACATATGGAATTATGTTTAAAAAAAAATAGTGCAGACAAAGCACAATTTTTATAGTATGGATTCCTGAACGATCTACTTGTAGAAAATAGTCAAAATAAAAAAACAAGTTATAAAAACAAGTGTGCATTGCATACAGCTCATACCCACAGTCACTTGTAGCACAGTGTGGTCCAGTGATAATATGTTGGGCTGTATGTTTGCTCGTTTCATGAGAATGTAATGATTATGTTCCCTGTGGATGTCACATCTGCAGTAGCTCTTTATCATGCTCAGGGCTGTGGTGCTGTAGTAGAGAATTGCAAAAAAAAAAGAAAAAAGTCATGTGTATACTAATCTACACTTCATGACCCAGGTGGATAAAATAATCGACCAGCTTCAGCAGTTCATTCAGAACTTTGACCTTACTGGACTGAAGGAATACTGGGGCTACCTGGATAACAGACTCTTCAGCCGTTTGGAGGATGTTTACAGACCCACTGTTAACAAACTGCGGACAAGCCTCTTTCGCTACTACCTGGTCTACACTGTTCAGGTATGCAACTGTTACTTTTATTGATGTGTTTTTGTTTTAGAATGGGCGGCACGGTGGTGTAGCACAGCCACCTTATAACAAGAAGGTCCTGGCTTCGGGTCCCCTTCTCGGACCCGGATTATTTTACTTTAAGCACATCTTCAGGTGGTGCACTACAACTGGTTAAAGTTACAGCAAAAACCATCAAGCAGGTCGCGCGTACAAGTGTCCATAGACAGACAGACAGACAGATGGGTGACAAACAGACTGGGTGATTTCTATATACCTCCACACTGTTTTTGCTGGGGGGCTATAATACGAATGTAGTAACATCATTGATGTTGTAATGATGGAAGTAAAAACCTAGTAGCAACTTTATTGACGTAGTTTAAGTATGGCACTGACTCGTCGTACATCGATGTGAACGCAAGGAAACTTACAGAACAAATAAAAAAAAGTGTGGCACTGTATAAGGACTGTATGGACTCAGTAAGATAGTGTTAAGCGTGTAGTATGATCTGATTGGTCGTAGTAAGTATGCATTGGACGTGGTGTGCTTATGATCATAAGTGTGGTAATAACTTAGTCAGAAAGCACTAAACGCAGTGAGAACCTGGCATGGACGTAGTAAGGATGTAGTGTGAACTTGAGAACTGAGCATTTTTGCATCTTGACCATGTCTCAACTTCGCACATCATTTTTCATGTGGTATGGTCTATGTCTAGGTGTGATGCTGGCTTAATGTATTTTAATATGAAATATTTAATCTGTTTTTATAATATAATTTAAATTTCGTTTGTATTCCGTTTAGCTGTAATGTAATTAACAACCTTAAAATATTATAAAGGTTGTTGTTGTTTTTGTTGTTATCATTATTACTGTGTGTTTACCTTTTATTCTAATGACCTCTATTCCTCCTACTCAGACAAAGAATGTGGAAAAGACTCAAGAGTTTTTTCAGAAGCAGGCTCTTGATCTTCAGGGCCAGGCAGAATGGCGCGATTGGTTCATCCTGCCCTTCATTTCAGCCCCAGAGCAAAATCCAAGCTTCTCTCCATATTTTACTCGCCAGTGGGCCGATACATTCCTCGTTTCCCTTCACAACTTCCTCAGCGTTATTTTCCGTTGTATGCATATCCTTTGCTTAAGAACAGGGTTTTTCCCTTCAAAAATGTAGCTGACATCTCCAAAAAAAAGTTCGGTTAGATTTCTGTCGAAAAACTTCGTGATATTTTGTTTTGTCTTTAAGTTCAAAAACACAAATCCACCTGTTCCCTATCAATTGTATTCTATTCTATTCTAATCTGTAAATAGATTAGTTTGTTTCTGAAGGAACAACTTTCAGTAAAGTTATAGATGTATAATTCTGAAGCTGCAATTTTTTCTATTATATTACAACTTTTTTATTAAAGCATTTTTTTATTACTTTCATATAAAAGCTGTTTTATATAGTACACTGTATTAACATAAAGATAAAAGTATTAGCAAAGGTATTAAATAAAACCAACTGAAAGTATACAATAAATGTAATTTTAGTTCCCACCACAAGTGGAGCAAGAACTACTGAAATGGCATCCGTCAATCTGTCCATCCATACAACTTTTTAGCTCCCACTGCCAGTGCACCGGGAGCTATAGAAATAGTGTCCGTTCATCCGTCAAATTAGTTAGTACGATAACTGCGTGCAGGAAATGTCATAAGATTGCCAAATTTGGTGTATGGGTCCCCCTCAGGGGCAAATAGGATTGTATATGGGTCACCTTGACCTTGTATGAAGGTCACTTTATATATTTACTATTAAATATTTCTTTATATTTAGTAT
>JAOUQZ010044963.1:0-10902 GCA_028564935.1 Neosilurus hyrtlii | reverse complement strand
TATATATATATATATATATATGTGTGTGTGTGTGTGTGTGTGTGTGTGTGTGTGTGTGTGTGTCTACACTTCAGTAGTATTCAGTGATATCCATCAAGCCTTGTTTTAGTATAAACTACAAAGGTACATATTAATAATCAGAGTCTTATCATTTATTCTTACATTTTTAATTGATTCAGTCATTCTCCTGAATTTCACAGGGTAGATAAGGTGTATAGGTATATACTACATGTGAATGCCGTGATGTAATTGGCCCATTATAAGGGGATTAATAAGCAATTATTAAATAAGGCCAAGTGTGATATGGAGGATTATTCTGCTGAGGCCGAAAGCATTATTGGCTTGTAACCATTAGCAGGCTTCTAGTCTTGAGAGTGTGTAGCCATTATAGCACTAACTTTCTCTTCTCCTGAGATAGTGATCCAATCAAATTGCACCATTCCTTTGTAGTATATACTAAATGTATTAAGTCTATAAAGAGGGTGCAGTTTAGAAGTGCTAAATTAGAATTCTGCGGAGGGAGACCTATACAGACAGGAAGGTTTAATGTTCTGACCTGACATGACAGACTGGTTACCCCTACAATAAAGATGCAAAAAATTTAAATATTCCGATCTTATGCACGATGCAGAAGCACTACCGAAATTTTGACAGCCGGTATATGATTAGAAATGGAGCTGATAACACTTCTGTCTGAATAAAATCTGAATAAAAGTGACTGCGTGAGGAATTCACACACACAGCAAGTTTTTAGAAATACTCAGGCAATATGTTTTTACCACTGCATGTTTGTTCATTCAACTGCTTCCCAGCATGATCTTTATACGAGAGGTTCTTCCAGCTGAGTTTAATGATGTTGTGAACCAGAAGTCATTGGTCATTTCTTTTCAGTACAAAATGCAAACTGCAAGCAAAATTAAAATATATATCAACAATAATTAAAAACCCTAAATAAATAGTTGCATTTGGACAGAAAAGCAAATAAAAAAAACAGTCAGAATATAATTTATAAACATTAGCAAATGCAGATGCAACTTGCTTTTTTAGAAAATATCCGATAACATTTATTTGTTCTAAGGAGGAAAAAGAAAGAAGTTTTCAGTGTTGCAAAGCAGCTTATCCACCACTGAAAAAAAGGGGGAAATGGGATGACATTGCAGAATGATGAAGTGCATGCGGCTAGTGTAATGGAACAGGCATGACATCTACAACAAATGGCAGGACTTTTATAGATTGGCAAAAAGAAGAACTTCAGAGTTGTGAACCGACAGTGGAAAACTCGGGAAGGACACTCATGTCTTACCCAAGCACGAGCAATACAGAGTCTGACAGTGTACCTTGGAATCAGACAAGGAAGTAATGTCTGTGCAGGAGAGTAAAGACTTATCTACATCCCTTCTTCCTGCTTCTCTCCTCCGCCTGAACTTTGGACATGCATCTAGTCCTGGTCTTGCTGCTGAGCCCTTTTTAAGCAGGAAACATATTAGATGACCACATAGGCCAGAGAGGTCCAGAAGGTGCTAATAGTCCTCAGCTAGTATTAACAGAAGAAGAGCAAGTTCCCAAATAAAGGTATGATATAGTACACAGCTGAAAAAAAGGCTGTCAACACCTGATCACACTCATATATAGTTTTTACCCAAACTGTAGCCACAAAGATAGAAGGACACAATTATACCGAATATCATTTCATGATGTAGCATTACTATTTCACAATTATAATAACTGAAGTACCCAAATATGTTCCATCATGACATTTCCCCAGTACACAGAGTGAATATGATAGACATGGTTTGCTAAAAGTGGAATAGAAGAGCTGAAATGTCCTGTGCAGACCCCTGACCACACTTTTGGGATGAACTGGAACATAGACTGCACCCTCAGCGCCTGACCTCACTCATCCTTTGGTAGTTGAATGAGCACAAATCCCCACAGCCACACTCCAAAACTTCAGGGGAAATCAACCCACTATTTTCTCTATTAACATCTATATATCTATATCTTTATGTATATATGTATGTAATTTACGTTAACAAAAATTATTATAAGCATGAAATAAATAATGGGCAACACATTCACCTCACAGCAAGTAGGTCCCAGGTTTGATTCCCGTACTTGGGGCGTTTCTGTGAGGAGTGTGCATGTTCTCGCCGTGCTTGCATGGGTTTCCTCTGGGTACTCAGTTTTACGCTCATAAACATGCACACAGGCTGACTGGCTATTCCAAATCACCCTATAACCCTAGGTGTGAGTGTGAATGGTTGTATGTATTGCCCTGCAATGGTCTGGCGAGCTGTTCAGGGCGTACCCCCGCCCTCACCCAGAGTCAGCGAAGAGGGGTGCCAGCTTCTAATCCCTAATTAGGATTAAGTGGATTAGCTAATGAATGAATTAATGAAATAAAATAAAAAGAAGTGTGACAGCAACCATGTAAAAAAGTTACAAAAAAAGGATTCTCAACATAGTATGTGTAATTATAAGGTAATTTTAAAAAAGAAAAAAACGTAATACTTACCAGTGAGCAATAAATATTTAATAAGAATCTGCATTTTTAAATTCTTTAAATAATCAGTCAAAAATATCTGTAATTGTACTTGGTTCTTTGCTCCAGAGTACAAAATGCAGGTTTTTTTTTAATATGTTTATTTTTATAGAAAAACAAAAGAGAATCCCAGGTGTCCAGTGAAGGGGAGGCAAAGTGGCTTAGTGGCTTAGGGGTTTGCACGTCCACTTCGCATCAAGAAGGCCTGGGTTCGATTTCCAGATAAGGTGTTTCTGTGTGGAGTTTGCATGTTCTCCCTGTGCTTGCGTGGGTTTCCTCCGGGTGCTCCGGTTTCTTCTCACAGTCCAAGAACATGCACAGTAGGCTAACTATCTGTTTCAAATCGCAGATAAGTGTGAATGGTTGTGTGAGTGTTGGCCCTGCGATGGCCTATTGAGCTGTCCGGGATGTACCCCGCCCTCGCCCAGAGTCATATGAGATGGGTGCCAGCCTCCCCGCGACCCTAATTAGGATTAAATGGCTTAGAAAATGAAGGTGTCCAGTGTCATTCATTTATCTATCTATTTATTTATTTATTTTATATACTGCATTAATCCCATGAGGGAAATTTTGCTCTGAATTTAACCCATCCAAAGCAAGCACATGCACATACATCCCCCCTCCCCCAATACCCCCCCCCCCATCCCCTGCCACATTTTTCCTGCTGGTTTGAGAATCGAACCAGCAAGCACTCGCTTCTCTAGCCATTAGTTTATGCTGAACTGTTCAATCCTACTTGCGTCATGAGTAGACTGGAGCCTATCTCTTACACTCATACCTAGCGGCAATTTGGAGCAGCAAATTAGCCTAATGTCCTTCACTGGACTGTGGCAGGAAACCCATGCAAGCATGGGTAGGGGATGCTTCACACAGAAACTCCCTTGCCGGGCCCGGGACCTTCTCTCTGTGTGTAGCTAACCACTATTCATCCATGCCGCGCAGCAATGAATTTCCAGTGTAAAATTAACTTTTTGTGTCTGCCTCACATCAAAAAGACCTGGGTTCGATTCCCAGGCACGGGTGTTTCTGTGTGGAGTTTGCACAATCTCCCTGTGCTTGCATGGGCTTCCTCCAGGTACGCCAGTTTCCTCAGTCCAAAAACATTAAGCTAATTGGCTGTTCCAAATTTCCCCTAGGTGTGAGTGTGAATGGTTAAGTGTGTGTTGGCCCTGCGATGGTCTGGTAAGCTGTTCAGGGTGTACCCCGCCTTCACCTAGAGTCAGCTAAGATGGGTGCCAGCTTCCCCTCAACTATAATTAGGGTTTAATGGCTTAGAAAATGAATGAACGAATGCAATTAACTTTCCATAGTATGATAGTGAAATCATTGTGACTGGCTGTTTCACACATGGTAATGATTTGATGTTGGATGCTATCACCTCAAAATGAGTTGTAATGCACCAAACTGAGATTTGTGTGTGTGTGTGTGTGTATATATATATATATATATATAGATAGATAGATAGATAGATAGATAGATAGATAGAAACTTTTTTATTTTTAAATCAGACAAACTTTGATAAAGATATGACCAAATAATAATAATAATAATAATAATAATAATAATAATAATAAAAATTAATAAAAAAGTGGAACAAGAAAATTTTATTTACTTAAGAGAACAATTTGGTGCATTAAGACTCATTCTATAGTGAACAAACACTAGTTTGACTCATTCTGTAGTCACAAACGTGGTCATTAGAAAAATCACATAATATAAAATATATCCAGTGTATTTTTGAGGTGCAGGTGGGGGAAAGTGTGAACTGCAAGCTGCACCACTCCTACTAATTACAGCATGGGTGAACACATAGCCTGCCTATGTCTAGAAGTGCTCTTGCTTTTGACCATATACTGCATGCATATACACCTCCCAAAGCCAAAAGTCTTTCCCACTGAACGAAGAGTATGATCCCGTATAGATGGGTTTCCAATGATGTCTCGCACCTCATATAATTCCTGCGTCTTCCACCTTGTGTGTCAGCTGAGTCATTCAACTCTAAACCAACTGCAGGTATGGGATATACGTGCGTGGTTTGGGGCTGTACAAACTGCACCTATCCTGGCAACAACAAAAATAAATAAATAATTAAACAAGAGGCAGAATTCTGATATTCCAAAGGTGATAAAACACCAGGGAGCAGACACCAAACAACTGTCATCACAAAATCTTTGCCTGGCAAAAATAAACAACCCAAGACCTAAACAAAAAGAATTACAAAATGTGTTCTGATCACTTTATCACAGGTCAGAATATTTTGCTAACATGCTGTTCATTGTTTAAATCTGGGGTTAAAACTTCTAACATACCAAAATACCTGTGAACACATTTACGTTCATATATTTCAAAAGCAGACTTAAACATGTCATGCATGTAGGCTTAAGTGTAGTTTCTATGAAACTGTGCTTGTGAGGAGTCGATACTGGTACATGAAGGCTTGCGTGTGCTATTTCTACTCGGTCTACATTCTCAGTCATGCACTATCCAGTACCAAACTGAATTAATCTTAGGTTATATAAAATTATATTTTATGAGGCTGTTGTGTCGACTGTTGTGAGATGTGCAGACTGTAGTACTGCCATTAAACCTAAAGATAACTTTGATCTCATTAGCTTAAAACCTGATTTAGAAAGGACATCAAATGAATAACATAGTGAAGACATGGGTTTTTAATGTTCTCATTACGACACTAAATTATATTGTTTGAGGGAATCAATTAAAATTATCGTCATTTAAAATAATGATGTAATGTTCTACTCCAATCAGATATTCAGTAAAAATATATGAACTAGTTATTTTACTATATAGGCCTACACCGTACCTTCCAGTGCAGGTCGTTGGTGATTTCCTTCGATTTCTGCAGATGGCTGGCCCTACAGACGGCATCCAACGTCATTCTAATTTAGAAGTTTTATTAGTCTGGTTTGGAGTCGAGGTCATCATTGAAGCATCATCGAGAGTGGAGAACTAGTCGGAAGGTCGCTATAATAATGATACTGCTTTGTTTATATGACACATAAGATGGCGGCTGCTGCGAAGAATCATGGGTAACGTGCTCAAATGGAAACCCATCAATTCACTAAGTTAATATTACTTTGAGTATTTTAATCAATCAGGCGTAATTTACTATAATTTCCACCATTTTTCATCCCACAGCCTGGCAGGAAATATGCAGCTTATTTTGTATGCACATTTTTTTTTTTTATAATGACTTATTTTTACAAGCGTGTGGGTCTAACTTTATGGTTTTTTGCTCTACTTGATATTTGAAATCCTTTTAAAAATATAATTTCCACAGAGTGTTTAATAACAGAAAATATGAAAAAAATAAAAGTACATTTCCCAACAGACTCTACAAAATGTACTTATGCATAAGCACCAACTGAAACATCATAATAAAAAATAAATAAACCTCTTAGTTGTTTACCCACACTAACATGGCTTTTCCCTTCTGTCTTCAGGTCAGGATGAGTAATGTCCTCCTCTGCTCTTTTTTTTTTGCTCTCCATCTCATCTTCCTTTTGGAATTCCCCCATAATTGAATTCTATTTTATTTGCATAGTACTAAAAACAAACATTATAGCAAAGCAACCTCTAATGAGTAAGCCAAAGGCAATGCTGGCAAAAAAAAAAAAAAAGAAAAACGGAAAAGAAAAGAAAGACAGAAATTGTACAAGGAAGCACATTGTCCTTTGCGTGACATAGATTAGTGTGATTTTCTCATTATTTAGAGTACAAATCAAGAATGAGTCATTGGCTCCCAAGTGGCGCATTGACAAGGTGCGTGACTATCAACATGGAGAACGCAAGTTCCAATTCAGGTTCATGATCAGGAGTCCATGGGGGATAATTGGCCGAGCTCCCACGGGAGGGAGGGATGTCACTCACAGTGATCGCCAGCTAGTCATGGGCATCTGTGAGCTCATCCCTATGAGGGGGTGGATAGCACTTTCCCTCCGAGTGTGTTAGGCCATTCCCAAATACGCATTTGCAGCAGTTTGAAAAGAGGCGGGTGGTAGCATTGCATGTCACAGATGGCATGTCCCGGTTGGTAGTGGTCGTGTGATAGGGAAGGCAATACTTCAAGGGTGGAAATTGGATACAACCAAATTAGGGGGAAAAAGTTGAAAAAGTATAAATAAACAAAAGTGTGCAAGTTCAGCTTGGTGCCGCTCTAAACCCCATTTTCCACCGTTCTCCATGACCATTCTCATTGGCAAGCAGTGATGAACCTCTTCTTCATTTTGGTCCATGGTCGAGCAGTAGGTGTTCACGGGAAATATCCACCACCTCCCAGAAGCCAACCCTTTCCAAGTCTTGTTCCAAGTCTTGTCCATGCCTTGTTCTCTGGCCCAGCTAGCTGAGATGAATGCTTTATGAATCCAACTGACCACAATATCATTAGAGTCTCTGGTGATTTTATTATGATACAAAATTTAAGTGTAACTTGGAACCAATGGAAACAGTATCAATAGGGTTGTGTATATAGCTCCGGCATACTGAGTCCAGGACTATCAGTGATTTTTTTGAGGCATAGTGCTGCTAGAAGCCCCTGCTGGAGTCAGCACAAAGTTTCAGCAGACATCTAGTGCCAAATGGGCTTCTATTCAATTTGAATAAAATACAAACCCAACCCTTGCCAGTTAGATACAATTATACAGACAATATAAACCGTTTTCTAAATTCCCAGATGCCCATGATGCATTTTTTCCTCATATGACCAAAGTTTATCATCATTATACTAACAGAAGTTTTATTTAATTTATTTTATAATAAAAAAATAAACATCCTACAATAACTAGCAACAATACTTGTACTTTAACGCATCTGATGTCGCAAATATTGCTAATGTTGTAATCATCTAATGTTGCTAAATAAATTCTGTGGCCCCATGCATGAACCTGACAACCCACAGATCTGGACACAATAATCTGTAAATTTGTTATCAGTCAACCAGACATGGATTTTAGGATTATGATAGTTTACATATGTCTCTTATTAATAAAGCAATTTTGAACAGCTGTGAAAAATATATGGTAATATATGGAAATATGGAAGCATGTGAGTGATGAGGTTCATGCATGGAGCCACAGAATTTCCTTAAAAATATATAACATAAGCTCTATTACATTCTCTGGCCATTGAATGATACTTTTATCTGTGCTTGTGACATCTTACATTACTTCTTTCATACATATCTCCCTCAATTCTTAACATTTTACTGTGTATATATTCCTAAAAATAAACTCAAGAAAAGTCAAGAACTTGCTAACCAGTTTATCTGTACGGATCTCCCAACATGTTGCTGTACATTGCCCATTAAAGGTTTTTAAAGCTTTGGGGTTCTCACATTTTTCTCACAAGTTGTGCATTTTTTTTTGCCCCCTTTTCCAAATACAAGTGCACACTTGTGTATACACAGATACATGGACATGCATCTAGTCCAGATGATTGCAAGGAAGACAATTAGTCAGCACTACATCTGAATTATCAGAATTATTAGAGTTATCAGTGATATTATCCTTTTCAAACATCAACAGTGTCTCCTACAGCTTAGAAACACTTTGCTCATATTACAAATGAAGAACTTTTCCTTTGAAGTACAGCTCTTCTGATTCCACTCTCACTGTTAGCTTTGTACTTCTCTTTGTCAAAGCTGTAATTTCTTTAGGACACACGGTAATAATCCACCACTTTAGGACCTAAACTTATTAAGGATGAATGCATGGCTTAGGTATGCCATGATTTATTCAGTTCAGTTGATGATTGAGATGGTTTGTGGGATATTTTGATGTTGTAGTTGCTGTATTTTTTTTAACGCAGGCCTGACAACCCTGTCACATAGCATCACAGTGAAGCAAGCTCTATGCTAGCAGACCTGCGATGTGCTATAAACCTTTTTAAAACATTTTTTCTTCTTACCATTAGAAAAGCTCAGAGTTGACAGAAAGCACTGGAATGTTCCACTATATAGTCTCAGAACATTGTTCAGTGCTTTAGTTCAGTTTGCACATTTCAGAATATCACACTTACCAACTTGCTGAAGTTCCTTTGAGAAGTGAAAACTCGTGTGTATAAAAAAAGGTTTGCAACTTCCTACCTGGGCCCCTACAGCCTTTGGGCCTGTGCACCAGCTGCACGAGCACCAGTACTCTGAGACACAATATTTGTAATACCACTTCCATTTTTCACACCTGGTACAGGCTTTGATTCCAGATGATCCTACTGAAACTCAATTCCCATCCAAAGTGAGCACACACATGTAAACAGTGATCGGAGCAGTGGGCTGCACATTGGGGCCACCTGGAGAGCAGTTGGGGGTTAGGTGCCTTGCTCAAGGGATCTTGAGCAATGAATGTGGAGGAAGGGAAAATGCAGCTCACTCCCCCACCACCGCACATTTTTCCTGCTGATTCGGGAATCGAACCAGCGACCTTTCAGTCCCAAAGATGCTTCTCTAACCATTAGGCTACGGCTGCTCCCAAAATTATGGTAACGCTTCAAGATTTTGCGTGTCATTGGTAGACTGGCGACCTGTGTGGGATATATTCTACCTTTCATCTGATATCAGCTAAGACTGACTCCAGCTCCCCACAACCCACAGTGGATAGAAAGTATAGAAAATAACAGATGGATGGGTGACTGGATGGACTGCAGGCTCTAAAATATTTCCAATTCCACCATCTCATTTTCTGCAGTAGCCTAAATCAGGCTGATTGATGTCATAAACGGAACATTGTATTTTCCTTTAATCATCGGCTACAATTGTCGGAGGATCTTTATCATTTAACCTGACATGGAGAACATGGTATTGTACAGATCAATAGAGAAATCGAACACGTTTTTATCAGGATCATCTCACAGAGTGTGAGAGGTAACAAGCACGGTAATCATATTGACTGGAGGTGGCAGAAGTAGGTTATTACATGTTAAGATTTTGAGCATTTCACCAGTACATCACAGAATTCATAATAGATAAGAAAATGTAAAAAAAAATGAAGAGATGACAAAGTATCCTGACAGTGTATAAACAGCATTGAGGTCCTTGGTTCGAGTCACAGGCTCGGCTCGGGCACTTCTGTGTGGAGTTTACATGTTGTCTATTTATTTGTGATTATGGTGTCTGTATATTGCCTCTCATATCTTACAGGCCAGGGACAGTGGTGGCCTGGTGGTAGGGTGCTGGATTACTGATCCCAAGGTCGGGGGTTTAAGCCTCACTTTTAGCGGGTTTTCACTGCTGTCCTCCCAGTGCAGCTAACTGGGTTATCAAATGCCGGCCATGTCTCTAACTATCTATAGTGAGAGGCATGTGAAAAAACCATTGCTGTTTTTTATTAAGAGTAGGCTGCATAGCCATGAGCGTGTTTCTGCCCTGCGATGGCCTGGCGAGCTGTCCGGGGTGTACTCTGCCCTCGCCCGGAGTCGGCTGAGATGGGCACCAGCCTCCCCGCAACCCTAATTAGGAATAAGCGCTTCAGAAAATGAATGAATGAATGTCTTACAGGAATGTAAGTTAGAGTAACAAAGTACGAGGTGCACACTTTGATCGGAAGTTGTTGTAATATCTCACTGTAGATTAATGCTCCAATTATTTATTATGTATTATTTGTAAGATGTTAATGTGGAATCCCTGGTTTTGCTGTTTCCTTTAGACATTTATTAGTCTTAAAGAACTAACATGAATATTGTGTCTGGAGTTGAAGATTTGTACAGAGTCTGGATGTTTGTTTTAGACAAAACCCCATGGTTTCACTTGGACAGCCTTAGATTTTCTGGCAGAAATAGGAAGGAAATAACAAATTTCTGGGAGAGACCTGTTCCAGTGATTGATTTCGAAATCCCTACTGCTGGTCCTACAGCAAGTTTTACAAACTTAGATTTTCTCTATGAATAATATCAGACAAGGGTCTCTAAAAATCCCTTTTTATATATACAGTAGAAGGTGTGTGTTATAAATTAAGAGTGATGACAAATATGCATTTGCTGTTATTTATGCATGATGGAAATGTGCATGCAAGCCAGGAGCAAAATTGTTTCTTTCTTTTTTCCTTTAAAAAAATAGCTATAATTTTATAGATATATTACTGAACTGTTACACTATATACTGCAAAGCAGTGTGTAATATATTGGAGCAAGGACTGTGTGTCTACTGAAGGCTGAATTAATTCTCTGACCATGCACTCGCTCTCATACTTCACATCTGTTTGTGTTCCATCTGTTTGTGTCCTTCAGGTTGATGGTGTCCTTGGTGAATACTTGATGTCAGTCACACACAAAACTGACACACACTCACGCACACACACACACACACACACACACACACACACACACACACACACACACACACACACACACAC